>JAQJVK010000001.1:138362009-138540888 GCA_035578135.1 Flexamia atlantica | reverse complement strand
AACATTGTGACATAGAGACCAGTCAGTCACAAGCAATACAGTTATACACGCAAAAGTATGGTTGATCTATCTTATAGTGATTTCCACTTGTTAAGTTTAAAATGTAATTTTTCACTGTGTAATTTTATTTCCTATAAGTTATATGAACCTGCCGATCAAGGCCTAGTAATCCCAAACAAAAATCCTGCTCGCTTCGGTCCCCTATAGTTTCAGATTTGGTTGACATAGCCTCTAGGCGACCCTGCTGTAATAAGCTTTTTACGACATTAAATTCCCTATTATTATTTGCCCATTTAAAGTGGCGAACGTTTGTGATGTAAAGATGTAACTATCAGGACATGATCGAAATAGTAAACACGCCCTTTTATGCATTATTACCAATGATTTACTGAAAAACTGCCTATGTTGTATCAGTGGTTTAAAAAACTCATAGGGGGCCCGAAAAATAAGTTTGCGGGGGGGGGGGGGGCGAAAAAAATCTGTTACGCCACTGGTTTCCGATGTATCGGGGAAATCACATTTTCGGTTGTATTGTTGCAGTTAATTCTATCGAATCTAACATACAATTTGGTTCCGAATGGTACTTGTAGGAAAATTGGAATGAATTATGGAATTTAATGACAAATCTTAGAATTGAATAGTAGTTTTCATTACTAGTCTCGAAAGTGTAGCGGGGAGAGATTGAATTTACGTGCGAGGCGGAGGCGAGAGTGGAAAAGGCTATCGAGCTCCGCAATAGCACTATTGAGATGAGTATTGAACATTATTTTTCATTACAATATCGAAAAACTTTTAAACAACATGCATATTTTTGTTTATTCAACTTAGAATCAAGAAAAAAAACGCTGAGTTTCCGTGCTTATGCCGAGGTACAGTAATGCAACAGCTGATCGGTCTGCACCACAAAATCCCATAACGGTTACTTTCTGTCCACCACATATGCACAGAAGTTAACGTTATGTAATTTTGCCGAGCTGTAGTGGGAATAACCTATTTTCTTAACTCATTTTAGGTTTAGAAAGTGTACTTTCGTAAAGAGGGTAATGAAAAAAAAATTTATGCGGGGAGGGATGTTTGCTAGCCCCCCATAAAATCCAGTATAGGGCCACATATACTTTATTCACTCACATTTTTGTCAAATTTTACCTGTACTGTTTTTTTAATACTTCCTCATTTAGAATCAGGAGTGTTATGACTGGGAGACAAGTGGCGCGTCTCTGTGTGCACCCTATTGTTTATAAACAAAAATTCCGTCACGTCAACACAGCGGCGGATGACCAGAGCCACTGAACCGTTCATTCATACATTGTTTTACTTGGAACATTGCCTGGGTAATTGGCGCGCGTGGGAAAAAAAATAAATGCCCAAAACAAGCCGATGTAAATTTCTTTTACTGCTATGATCTTCGGTAGTGGTCCTTTCCGAATTATAGCTAAAACCTTTTACACCATTAAAAGTATTGTACAGGTATTGCATAAGTAAAGGGAGTAGCTCTTTCAAAAGTGGTCCTTTCCAAATTATAGTAAAAAACTTCTACACCATTTAACATTGAAATAAGTATTGCCGTTACCTTGGAAAAAGCCCCAAGATTGATGGCTCAAAAACCCATTTTTGACACTCCCCAGGATGCCTCTTCAAAACGGTATAGCTTTTATTTCTGCACCTTATGACGTAATTTTTACCTCCCAGCTCCCGGTCTATCACGATAAAAATTCAACATACAGCATTACCCGTCAATAATATAGTTTTGCTTTTCCATTTATTCTTCTACTCACTTCTTTAAATATGTCAAATATACTTTCATGAAACAGATAAATGTTTTTAGAAATTCACATTGTACGTAGGTCTGCTGCGACAGGGATATTCTATTCCTGCCTAAAGGGCAGTCTATACTTATAATGCGACCATATCCAGCACCCCTCCGACAAAGCCCCCGAGGGCGTCACTGCCCTGGGTAGGCTCATGCCCAATATCGGCGGTCCTCCCTCTTGCAAGTGCCGTTTGCTTGTGTCGGCTTCCAGTCGATTTTGCTATGAGGTGGAGAGGATTGCGCTCACAGGCATGTGTAGGTAGAGCTTTTTCTAATGGAAAAAATACCTTTAACTAGACAAAAATATGTTAGTAAGGTTGCGTTAATTGATAAATTTGTTTATTATTATGATTTTATCAAGCAAAAAAAACTCAGTGAACATACCGTATGTGGTTATTATTCAAATTTGACTTTAAATTCAAGATTGTCTATTTTTCTATCTGGAGCAGTCAGTGGAGGTGCCGCCCCCCCCCCCCCCCCCTTTAGATCTGTCTCTGAGCGGAAGTGATTGCGTGGAGGGCCACGATCAAGATAACAAATACCAGCTAAAAAACGCGGGAACATCTAGCACCCAAAAAGTCACGAATTCGTTTATAATATAAGCCAGGCTCTTGAAAGGTCGTAAACGTATTCGCGTGTCAAGCATTCAAAAAGTCGCTAATACGGTTTCAGTATAAGCCAGGCACTGGAAAGGTGGTTATTATGTATGGGTATAACATTTATACTCAGGCACTCAAAAGGTCGCGTGAATCTATGATGGTATAAGCGTTCAAGGCCAGGAGTCGCGAGGCACTCAAAAGGTCTTATACATGTCTATATATATATATATATATATATATATATATATATATATATATATTAGCCTAAACGAAAATTAACAAAGACCTCTGGTAATAGCTTCTTCCCTGTAGGGAAAATTCGCTAGGCTTAGCTTTAGTAGCATTAGACCAAACATATAGTACCGGGTACTCTGTTCTTCAGTAGAGCTTACTGGATTTATCTAGGATACTTACTTATAGCTTCTTCCCTGTAGGGAAAATTCGCTAGGCTTAGCATTAGTAGCATTAGACCAAACATATGGTACCGAGTACTCTGTTCTTCAGTAGAGCTTACTGGATTTATCTAGGATACTTACTTAATGTCAAACTGGAGATCTGTGTGATCGGTTAAATAATTGTTCAACAGGAAAAATTTGAGATGGAGCAATGCCAACCAGTTGGTTTCCCATAGTGGAGAATAATCAGTTCCTGAAAATATCCAACAGAACAACTTATAGGGCATATTCCTTTTTGTTTTAAGATGAAATTCACATATTGATTGGATAGGGAAACAGTAAGTAAAAAAGCCGTTACTTACTGTGACAACTAATTTTGAATAAAATAAGAATACATCCTCAGGGCAACCGAGAGCCAAGTCGGGCCCTCCAGGGGGGTCTGGGGGATATGGAATACCCCTCAGCGAAAGGAGGGTCTGGGGGCTCTCTTCCGGAAAATTGTCGAAAATTAGATCTCTAAACTAGCGTTTTTAGGCAGTCTAGATGTATAACATCATATATAGCCTGTAGGGATTTCAAAAATCCGAACCATTTGAGGCTAAATGGTTGGTGGGATTTTGAAAAACTCTACTCTGATTAAAAATTACCAGCATCAGTGATCCCGCACTATGGGATTTTCCAGTAATTCGTCTCTTACTTATAACTTCCGCGCTCGTTCCACTCACAAAGTTACTCTTCTGTTTTTCCACGACCAATGCCCACAAATTTTTTCCGGCCGTCTGCGTTAATTGCAACTGCAAAGTATGTTTTACTTTTGTGGTTTACCATTGTGGACAGTTTCATCATAACATATTTAAGTTTTTGTCAATATATTTTAATGCAAATAAAAATACATTAGTTTTCACTCTCACTACTCGCTGGCTGCCACTGCCGTACAGTACAGACAGCACAAATACAATGGTACACACAGACAAAACAGTCGTTTGAAAAATAACTTGACTAAATACTGTATTTATCAAAGTAATTTGCATGATAAAGCTAGATTTTTTATTTTTTACCATGTAGGCCTAATTTTAATTCCACAAAGTCGATAACAATATTTCCAATATTTCAGATTTGGCTGACATGGCCTCTCGGCGGCCCTGTAAATTCTTGAGGTTTAGCACTTACGTAATACTGTCTAACCCCCACCACTCTCCCCTGTAACGGTTCATAACATTACTGAACCCCCCCTCCCCATGAGGGGCGTTACGAAATTTATGGATTTACATGTGTGGCCCCTAGTGTGTGTCTTATAGATTATATTAATAGCCTATTAGTGATATCATTTGGCACTAAATCAGCATCACCATACTTGTTTAAACATAAACAAAACAAACGTGTTAAACGCTTTATAATTTTAAATTATGAATAGGCTATAACCCCTAATTATACAATCGAAAATGTTTGAATTAAAATCTTTATTTGTTATATTTTAGGCCTTGTATTCCACATGCATGGTTAGCCTGCTTTTGGGAAAACCATATATCTTCGGTGAAGAAACAATACCACCTACTGTATCTATAACAAATCTGGAAAATTAACAAATCTGGAAATCTGAGTTTTTTGTACGGTATCCTAGCAACTATGGTGTGATTGGCGGTCGTTGATACCAAATATCTGAGGGATAGGGATAGTGCTAGTATAGCACTGTTGTAATACTGCCCAAGTGATAGGAGTGGAAAAAACCGCCCATTTTCTTTAATATTCTTACACGTTTTTGATGTGACTAAGCAGATAGGCAGTATTGCCAAAACAGTTTTTCTTCTCTCCAGTAAAGTTAGGGATTTGTCATTTAGGCGAGGTATTAATTATTTACCAACGATATGTTAACATCTAATATATGGCCTTGGATCAAGCATCACCACCACATGTTTGAATGTAAACAAAGCTGACATTTCTAGATCCCAATGCTTTTTAAATGGCAGATATTTTACTTTATTTCTCATTTCCTGGAAACTCAAACGGTACTTTGGTATTATACGGAGGCCACTATTTTTAGAGAGTTTTTATTTAACTGGATACCAAAAATAACAGCATAATTGGAGAGAACATACTTTAATTGACTCACTGTCCAAATTTGACATAATTATTATGAGCGGTCTTTATGTTCTGCCTCCTAGAAGGCAGCGATGTCGGCGAGGTAGAGCGTCACTGCCGCTAGCGGCAAAACCCTGTGGCCACGCTTATACAACGCGCTGCGGCGGTTATGTTAGGTTAGGTTATCATATATATGTTTGTAGGACTTTCCTCGTTTCGTTGCAGATCAACCCATACCTTTTACCTTTTACCTTCCTCTTCATCGTTAACCCTCTTGCCGGGGGAATAGATTGCGTCAACAACTTCACTGAAGAAAACCAGATGAGTCATACTTTCGCCCACCAAATCCTGTAGGCAAATAGTGATGCACACACTTTGGTCAACAACCTGACCTAGGCCTCCTTGGAGGGGATTTGGCAAGTGAAGGTACGACTAATCTGGTATCCTTCAATTCGTAACAAAACGAGGAAAGTCCTAACTTACTAAGAACCTAACATAACCGCCACAGCGCGCTGTATAAGGGTCGCCTCCGTATAATACCAAAGTACCACTTAAACCTTCAACGATTTCAGTATTTTTCCCGAGTCCCTAGTATCAAGATCCTAATTAGAGCCCTCTTCCATTATTCTACAACTTGCCAAACCCTCGCAATTTCGGTGCTAATTCTCTCATGTAATGTAATTATACAGGCCTACATAGATAAACAAATAATCTTGCTTAATCTATACGGTAACCATTCTAAGTCAACACTGTAACCTTCAGGTTATGTTAGGTTTTGATATTTATTTAATAAAACTGAGTCAACCAAAGTCAACCAAAAGTCAGCTACACTAACCTGACATGACTAACCTTAACAATGACCAGTAGTGAGGTAGGCCTAATGTTTGTGCTTGTAACAGTTGAGGGTGTAAGGTTTATCATCTGGTCTTCTAGTTGTGAAGAGACTTTACAGAGTACACTAAAGTGAAATAGATTTTTGTCCATGTACGATTATAATGGGAAGATCATTTTCTCCACAACTAGATACTTAGCTGTCCTCACTAATGCAAGAGTTCAGACCTTACACTAGTTCTAATTTTTTCCATGTACATGACTTAACTCATCACTAACTTAACTAAGAAGTTAAATCTTGCTTTGATATCAAATTTAGGATTAATAGCAAAATAACAAAATTGTTGAGCTTACCAGCCAACAAGTCAAGTGTGTATCAAACTGACATCCAAACCTTCTTGCAATAAGTTATATAAAACTACAATATAAACAGTATCAAATGCCACTAAAAAAACAAACAAGAATATCACTTTTCAATTTAAAACTAGTTTGGATGCAAATTGACAAAAACTTTGACAAGCATATTGCGTGATTTGTTCCCACATGACACAACGCACAACCCTATTCTCTTATAGGGATATTAGCTGATAATATCCACTTTAAAGACCCAAGACGTACACATTTCTAAGATCATTCATTTAATAATTTCCTGGATTAACTTTAAATTCGTCCACTCCGAAGAGATCTCGTCCTCATATCCTCACCTGTTTTGACATTTGACACACTGACACTGACAAACCTTAGCCAACAACAACAGTGCAGCAAACTCTTCGGAAGCGAATGCTGTACTGTATTCCCTGCTGTATACCACAACCACAGCAGGGAGCGTTCAGGTAAAATATTATAATTATTTCTGTTTAAAAAGGAGGTGGCGGTATTCCCGACCAAACTTTTAAATTCATTACTTTTTCCCGACTTTTAGCGAAGTTTTCCTGCAGGGAAGAAGCTAGCAGAGAGACTCTCGACTACGAAACGGCCGAGATAAAAACAAGGGCGCCCGCAGGATATTTTACCAGGGGGGGCAAACAGTTATTTTTTCCTGGGGTTTTATTGGGGTGTGAAAAATATACCGGTATCTCTTATTGGGCCCGCAGCCCTCTTCTGGAGAAACAGTAAGATAAAAGTACTTGAAAACGTATTTTTGGCTGTCTAAAAACCAGAGTTACCTTTCAAAAACATTTCAAACATACTCATTTGTTTCTTCAATAATGATGCCAATTTTTTGTTAGTTTGTAAATTTAATTTAAAGGTCTCAAGTTCTTTACTTCTGTATTTTTTTTTTACTTCTTTATGAAAAATATTCTTTCAGCTGGGATTCAATTACATCCTGAATTAGTTTAGGAAATTGTATCAATAGGCAAAACCAGTGCCATTGCAAAATTTTAGCCGACCATTATGTGGCCAATAATATGAACAATCATCACTGTCACGCCTTCTAGCAAGGTATTTCCGTCGATTAACCGCTATTAGTGAATAAATAAGATTGGTTTTCACACACGATTGCGAATTCGCAATGGTACATTTTTGTCGTTTATCAGCGATCGGCAAATATACCGCCAATCGCGAGTTTCGAAAAGCAACATTGGCCGTTTATCCGTAATCGGCAAATACGCGGCTGTTCGCGAATTTCGCAAAGCTAGTCCGTTTGTCGCGATCAACAAATATGCGCGACCGTTTTTAACGGCCGATCGCGAGTTTCGTAAAGCTACATCAGCCGTTTATCCGCGATCGGGAGATACGCGCTAGCGTATTTCGTGGACGTTCGCGAATAGCGTAAAGCTATTTTTGCCGTTTGTCCGCTACTGGCAAATACACGCGTGGGTTTAGCGGCTGATCCCAAGGTTTGCAAAGCTGCACTTGCCGTTTATTAGCGATCGACTAATACGCACGACAGTTTTAGCGGATGATCGCGCAAACCTGGATCTGCTGTTTATTTGCGATCGGCAAACGGCAAATACGCGAAATCGTTTTCCGCGGCCGGTAGGGAGTTTTGCGAAGCTACACTCGCAGTTTAGTTGCGATCGTTAAACCGATCACGCCCCGAAAATTTCCCGAAGTGAATAAAAATTCCGCCCAAAAATCGGAAATTCAATTTTCCTGAAATTTTGGGACCCGACTATCCCTGATTAAAAATTACGGAGATTAACTTTGTTTGGTCAACTTGAACAAACTTAAAAGCTTCATGTATTTTTAAATATATTTTCCTTTTCTCAGGGGGGGCAACTGCCCCCCCTGGCCCTCCCCCCTGCGGGCGCCCATGGATAAAAAGAGGGCAATAATGAGGCTTTGGTAGCTCCGAACTGGCCGAAAAATTATCGCGGCGAAACAACCGAGAGAATTTCAGACCGCGGCAATGCAACCAAGAGATTTTTTGGCCACAAATTATAGTATATTACGTTACTAGGCCGGGAAGTACTGTTTTGCCGAATGAACATGATAGTTCCCGCGCGAGCGAAAGCGAGTGCGGGATTTTCATGCGAGTACGGCAATACTTCCCGGCCATGTAACGCGCGATATTTTTGATCATACTACGCAGAAAAACATACCTTCAATCATAACGTAGTCCTTGCATAAACATACGTTTCTCAATCCTTCAAACCTAACCTATAACAAACATTTGCTACGGATGCAGTGCTGCCACTACATAGCCTACATTCCTCTACAAAGTAACCAATAAACAAGCATTAAACGTCAGATTGCTGGTGCAAGTCAGCTGATTGTTTACTTCCGTTCTTTCCGGCCTAGGCCGGATAAGAGTTTATCCGGCCTTGGCCGGCAATGGGTAACTTTCGAGCCACCAAAAAGGAACCGAAAACAGATGTTTCTGTGTTAGTATGATGAAAAATACATTTTTCTGCCTTGTTAGTAAATTGTTAATAATGGATATAATGAAATTTTAAAATTGAAAAACACCGCAATTTTTATTTGTATAATTTTATTTTGCGAGGCCTTTCGCCACCTGGCATCAACAGACATATACACAAACACAATTATTGTTTTTTATGTAAAAAATTTCAGGTTTAGCCAATGAATTATAATCCCAAATTATTAGGCGGAGCAAGTGCTGTCCCTCGCAAATTACGCCTATGATAAGGTCTGGCAAATTGTCACGTTTGGGGGGGGGGCGAAATGTTTTGGGCCCATGGGCGGCAAAATCGCAAATCCGGCCCTGTGATAACATATCCTTCTACCCACTTATCTTTGCCTCTGTAGTCCCTAATAAGTACAGACTGATTAGGAGACAATACCCTTGTCTTTGAACCCCTTGAATACAACTTTTGTTTCTCTTGTTTGTCATTTACTACACTGGCAAGATTTTGGTCTTAGTAAATCAAATCTAGTTCTAAGGTTTCTATTGAACATTAGTTGAGCGGGTGTTTGGTTAGTAGTTAAGTGGACAGAGTTTCTGTAACCAAACAGAATCCTACTTAAACTACGTTAGTGTCAACATTAATGTTCATGTCGCTGGCCCGGCAATGTCGGAATTTCCACAAAAAAATTCCACCACTATTTAGTACCTATTTAGTACTATTTAGTACCACCATTACAAAAATTAGTAACTCTTGCGAAAATGCAGTTTTTATATATTTTATGGTTCCGGGCCAGCGACATGCCAGCCCGGCGACATCTGAAATTTATGAAAAGATCTATACCACTATTTAGTACCTATTTAGTACTATTTAGTACCAACAATAAAAAAATTTGCACTTCAAAGAATACCTTCCAAACGCATACTTATGTATAGAGGTCATTGACCTCTCAGCCCGGCGATAACGCGAAATACCTATAAAACCCATATCATTCTACTGCAAATAATTAGTACTATTTAGTACCTGGTGCTAAAAACGTATTAATAACGATTTGTACTGCTTTAAAACAAATAAGAATAGTATATATCTTTTTTTAAGCCGGGCCAGAGGCATGCCAGCCCGGCAACATTCGAAAATCAATAGAAGACCTATACCACCATTTAGTACCTATTTGGTACTATTTAGTACCACTCATCAAAAAATTAGTACTTCAAAGGTTTACTGGTAATAGCTTATGAAATATAAGGAATAACCGCAAAATAATGCCGGGCCACAGACATGCTAGCCCGGCAACATTCGAAAATTAATATAATACATATACCACCATTTAGTACCTATTTGGTACTATTTAGTACCACTCAACAAACAATTAGTACCTCAAAGATTTACTGATAATAAATTATGAAATGCAAAGAATAACCTTCAAATAATGCCGGGCCACAGACATGCTAGCCCGGCAATATTCGAAAATTAATATAATAACTATACCATCATTTAGTACCTATTTGGTACTATTTAGTACCACTCATCAAAAAATTAGTACCTCAAAGATTTACTGGTAATAAATTGTGAAATGTAAAGATTAACCCCAAAATAATGCCGGGCCACAGATATGCTAGCCCGGCAACATTTGAAATTTACGATAAAACCTATACCACCATTTAGTACCTGTTTGGTACTATTTAGTACCACTCATGAAAAAATTAGTACCTCAAAGGTTTACTGGTAATCGCATATTAAATGTGAAGAATAACCGCCATTTAATGCCGGGCCACAGACATGCTAGCCCGGCAACATTCAATTATTAATATAAAACCTATACCAACATTTAGTACCTATTTGGTACTATTTTGTACCACTCATGAAAAAATTAGTACCTTAAAGTTTTTCGGAGAATAGCCTATGAAATGTAAAGAATAACCGCCAAATAATGCCGGGCCACAGACATGCTAGTCCAGCAACATTCGAAAATTAATATAAGACCTATACCACCATTCAGTACCTATTTGGTACTGTTCAGTACCATCCATCAAAAAATTAGTACCTCAAAGATTTACTAGTAATAGCTTATGAAATGTAAAGTATATCCGTCAAATAATGCTGGGCCTCAGACATGCTAGCCCGGCCTCATTCGAAAATAATTAATATATTACCTATACCACCATTTAGTGCCTATTTGGTACTATTTAGTACCACTCATCAAAATATTAGTACCTTTAGAATGTACGGGCAACAGCTAATAAAATTTTGAGGAAAATTTCCAAATAATTCCGGACCATAGACATGCTAGCCCGGCAACATTTGAAAATTAAAATAAGACCTTCATTACCATTTAGTACTGTAATGTTTCTTCGTAGGCCTAAGGCCTAACCCAAAACACTCAGATTTTGCTAGCCTAGTTATCAGCTTCTTGTGCCTAGCCGTAGACTCTACTAGTTTTTGTTTATTTCTATTGTAGGCTTAAGTTAAAATATTCTATTAATTGTTTGATTTCATTTGATTACAGCCACAAAAATAGTTCAAAAATATGTAAATATGTAAAGTAATTACTTACGTGAGAAGTTAGGTTAATCCGCTATCATCACTTACAAATAAGAACACATTTTATATTTTGCTAGTATTTATTATGTACATTGTTGTCCCTATTGTATAATAGTTAATATTTATTAGTTTTAAGGACATAATAAGCTATTAGCAATAAATTTGTAAATTAGAAATAAGTTTGTTTACGTTGTAAAGGATCAACAGTGTGACGCTACAATTTTGGTAAAACTGCAACTCGCAGCCAGGCGAGGGGATCACGTGACTCCTCGTCAGCTGAGCTTTCCTATATAAGGAGACGTCCGTCTCCGGGCATTTCAGAAGCGTTTCACACTTTTGATGCTGCGGTCCTCCCTGAGGGCATTCTGCTTTGCATCCTAAGTTATTGTTGTTGGTGACTAGTGTCACCCGCTAAATTTGGATTTTCTTTTTCTGTGAAACAAAAGAAATAAAGGACAGTAAAATAAAATATCCCTCTCTCCTTATTTATTCGATTTAAATATTTTAAAAAAGGGTTGGGTGATTCTGGTAAGTAAATTACACATTATTACACAAACAAAACAAAGGTACTTTGCTTGCGCCAGCTGTCCGCTGGAGCTGCGACCTTAACTCTACACGTTCGACATATTGCTCTTGCATCTTAATTGATGCTGCGGTCGAATAACACCCACAATTAGTGACACTAATAGTTTACAAACAAAACAAAGGTACTTTGCTTGCGCCAGCTGTCCGCTGGAGCTGCGACCTTAACTCTACACATTCGACATATTGCTCTTGCATCTTAATTGATGCTGCGGTCGAATAACACCCACAATTAGTGACACTAACAATTTACAAACAAAACAAAGGTACTTTGCTTGCGCCAGCTGTCCGCTGGAGCTGCGACCTTAACACTACACGTTCGGCATACTGCTTTTGCATCTGGATTGATGCTGCGGCTGAACAACACCCACGTAGTGATACTAACATTACAAATATAAAAGACACTAGCTCTTGCATCTTAACTGATGCTGCGGTCTTTTCTGAGATAGGGCATTACATCAAACCCAGCCTATATTTGTGAATCGCTGCCGATGGCAAAGGACTTACCCTGAGAATAGTTTACAAAATATAAAGTTGTTAATTACAACATAAAATAATAATAAATAAAACGTAACAATATAATTGGCGCCCAACGTGGGGCACGTTTCACGGGATTAGGCTCGATTCACGGAATTAGGTTTTAACCAACTAGTAGGCCTATTTTGAATTAAATGAGTCACTATAATTTACGTAAAAATATTAGGCCAACTACAAAGCCCAAGAAGCAGATTTAAAATTGAACAGAAATTTAAATTCAGCAGACGAAAACATGGGAGAAAGTAATGACAGTTTAGATATTGCTGGCCTATATTTTGAGGCAGATAACCAGGATTTGACATCTGGCGACAATCGTAGACCAAATAGCCGTTCACCTAGTCCGGTTTTGTCACAACCAAGAGGAATGCAACAACAGTTGTTGGATACAAACCACAATCGTTCACCCAGTCCGGCTAAGTTACAACCAAGAGAAACACAACGGTTGTCCAATTCAAACTACAATCGTTCACCTAGCCCGGCTACTAAGTCGCAACCAACACAAACACGACAACTGTTAACAACGTTAATACACAATTTCCAAGAATTAGAAGGCAAAATGAGGGATATAATAAGGACCGAGATGGACAATATAGGAAAGGAGATCATGAGGGAACTACGCTCGGAAATCAAACAAAACGAAATTAGGTTCAATAACCAAATAGCAGAATTGAGAGAGGAGATTAATCATACGATCCAGGAGAAAATTAATGAGAGCTTAGGGGCAAAACCTAATGTCAATAAAACAAACAAGCCGATTGACGTACACATTACTTGCCCCGGTAACCAAATTAAAGAATTCACTAAATTTAATGGAAAAATGGAGAATCCAAATGAATTCCTCACCAAGTTGAAAAATTATTACGTAAAGGAAAATGAACGAAGAGCCTTACGAAATGAAGTAGCCATAGACTTAGAGGAGCTGTTGGATATCTGTTTACAAGGTTCCTCAGCTAGATGGTGGGACATGATAAGAAACTCCGTACATGATTTTGAGGATTTTGAAAAGTATTTTCTTGAGAAATACTGGAGCGAGGAAATTCAAGATGGGTTAAAGAGGAAATTAGATTTGGAAAGATTTGTACCACAGAGGGGACAAACAAGAACCGAATATTTCATTGAGAGAGTGGTGCTAATGCAAAACATGACACCGAAATTAACTGAAAAAGAGATTGTTCGTCGCCTGACTCGACATTTTGACAATACGATACAGCAAGCATGCAAAGTGCAGAATATAAATTCGATACGGCAAATGGAGAAATTACTAGGTATTGAAGATACCGAAGAAACAAACGAATCACTAAGAAGAGACGTTGAAAAAATTTACAAACAAAATGAACCTCATTATAATAAGCCAAGGGACAGACCGCCGTTTGAACGAAGGGAGTTGGTAAGAGATAACATTGGTAAACAAAGTCAAGAAAGGAGAGACATTCCTGATAATTTTAACGATGGGGCGAGACGAGAATATAATGGAAGACAAACTTTCAATAAACAGTACGAAGGACCAAGATACAATGGAAACAATAGGGGAAATGATACCTGGAGACCCTCTCAAAATAGACAGGGAGAGAGGCCTCAACAACGCCCTTTAAACTAAAAAGCACTGGAAATAAAGGGGGCCTAATACAAAAAACAGCAGACAAAAATAATAAATTTCCAGTGCAAAATGAATCGGAAATTATTAGGCCTATAAACAATATCTTATGTGATAAAGAGTTTTTAATGGATAAAATTAATGAAATAACGGATGAGGACAAATACGTCTATTATGTACCAGAAATTGATATAAAATTTGAAGGTGTCTGCGCAAAATCTATAATAGATACTGGAAGTTCAGTCACTTGCATGCAAAAGGAGTGGTTTTTAAAAAATAAACACAAATTAGGAAAATATGAAGAATTCCCATTAACAAATACTACAATTAATACGGCCATAAATCAGAAGTCTCAACAAATTAGGAATATTATTATGGTAAATGCAAAAATAAACGATATAAACATTCAAATGAAATGTTTGATAATACCAAATTTAATTAAAGAGATAGTGATTGGAACCGATACCATACAGGAACTGAACATGATAATTGATTTTAGTAAAAATCATATAAAAATAGGAGAGGAAAATATAAAGTTTCAAAGTAACTTAAAACAAAGTTTGAAGTGTAATATTTTATATTCAGAAGAACATATTATACAGGATGAAGAAGATGAGGATAACTCATTAAACAAAGAGATAATTATGGAAGAAATAAACGAAATAAATCACTTGTATACTTCACAAAAGAATCAGTTATCAGACTTAATATGGGAATATAAAGATGTATTTTCAGACGAAGCTGGTAGATGTAACTTGTATGAACACACAATAGAAGTTAAAAGTAATGAACCATACAAACAAATGAATTATCCTGTTCCTTTAAAATACCAAGACGCCGTTAAAAAGGAAATAAATAAAATGCTAAAAAAGGGGATTATTGAAAGGAGTAATAGCCCATACATAAACCCAATAGTAGTAGTTGTGAAAAAGAATGATGAAATAAGGATATGCCTTGATGCAAGGAAAGTAAATAACATAATTATTCCTGATCATGAGTGTAACAGGGGAATAAATGAAATAATAGCTAAGGGAAGGAACACACGCTGGTTGACTACATTAGATCTTACCTCAAGTTTTTGGCAGATTCCATTAGCTAAGGATTCAAGAAAATACACAGCATTTATATTTCAAGGAAACGTCTACCAGTTCAAAGTTACACCATTTGGGCTTGCCACATCTTCAGCAG
This sequence comes from Flexamia atlantica, assembly GCA_035578135.1. Lineage (NCBI taxonomy): Eukaryota > Metazoa > Arthropoda > Insecta > Hemiptera > Cicadellidae > Flexamia > Flexamia atlantica. The sequence continues at coordinate 138,525,922 of JAQJVK010000001.1, read as the reverse complement.
CTTTAATTAGAGCACTCAGCTTTGTATTAGGGGACGAGGTAGAAGACTACACAATGATTTATGTGGATGACATATTATGTCACTCGGAAACATTCCCAGAACATTTGGAACATTTAAGAAATATATTTCATAAATTTAGAATTGCTGGAATGACAATTAAATTTGGAAAATCACTTTTTTGTAGGGAACAAGTCCCATTTCTAGGATTTATTATAACAACTGAAGGAATAGAGGCAGACCCAAACAAACTCGAAGCTATAGAAAGATTCCCTACACCCCGTAATCCTAAACAATTAAAAGGCTTCCTTGGAATGATAAATTACTACAGTAAATTTGTAGGAGGTTATTCTAAAACCGTTCAACCTTTACTAAAACTTACATCAAAGAAAAATAAATTTATTTGGACTGATAAAGAGGAAAGTGCATTTTTAAATACTAAAAAGTTATTTTTAAATACATGTGTATTAAAACATGCTGATCCCAATAAAGAATATTTTTTACAAACCGATAGTTCTGATTTTGCTATTGGAGGTCATTTGTACCAATATGATGACAGAGGAGAAAAGAAAGCAATTATGTTCATGAGTAGAACATTAAAGGGCAGTGAGCTTAACTATTTTACTAGTGAAAAGGAGCTATTAGCCATTGTATTCTGCTTGGAGAAAGCAAGGCATTTGGTTTTAGGAGCAAAATTGACAATTATTACAGACCATCAGGCTTTAACGTTTTTAAAAACATGTAAACTATTGAATTCTCGGTTAACGAGATGGATACTTGCAATTCAAGAATATAACTTTACAATTGTTTACTGTACTGGAAAGGAGAATATTGTGGCAGATACGCTAAGTAGGCAAATATGTTCTACTAATGTTGGAGAAAAACATAATTCCCCTGATCTTATAATTGCTACTATCCATAGGCAGGCTAGTATAGAATTCATACAAAACTTAGTGGATTGGAACATACATCAACAACAAGATCCAAAATTAAAGAGAATATATGACATGAAAATATCCAACCCTGAAGAATTTGAAAACTATTTAATACAAGAACAAATTTTATTCAAAAGATACAAAAATGAGTGGAAAGTAATGGTACCCGAACATTTAATAGAAAAACTTATATGGGAATGCCATTCATACTATCTGCACTCCGGCGCAAAGAAATGTTTATTAACCTTACAGGAGACTTTTACTTTTAAAAATATGGGAAGAAGAATAAGGAAAGTATTAGCATATTGTGATTCATGTCAAAGGGTGAAACCATCGAAAAATACCCAAGGAATAGCTAGAGGAGTAAAATGTAGTAAAAAAGGAGATCAGATAGCTATGGATTTTACTGGACCTTTACCCACTAGTACTGGTGGAGTAAAGTACATCTTAGTCATTATTGACATTTTTACAAAATTTGTAAAATTATACCCAATTAAGAGGGCTACAAGAAACATAGCATTAAAGAAATTATTTGAAGATTACATACCTACTTATGGGAAGCCTCTCAGAATACAAACAGATAACGGAACACAGTTTAATAATAAAATATGGATTAAGCAACTACAAGACAATGGAATTTTAGCAATTTTCTCTGCAATAAGAAGACCACAAAGCAACTTGGCTTAAAGGGTTATCAAAGAAGTAAAGCGGTGTTTAAGAACGTATTGTAATACGAATCAAAGGCAATGGTCAAAACACTTACCCACGATTAATGAATTCCTAAATGAAATTACCCATGAAACTACCGGTTACACACCAAATGAGCTACAGTTAAATCAGAGAAATAGACGATTTTGGTCTGAGTTTTTAAGTATACCGAATGACAATAATTCAAATTTGCCTTGGGAAATAAAATGTGAAATAGCTAAAAATAGAATAAAGTCAAAACAAAATAAGCATGCAAATAAATTAAATCAAAAAATAAAACATGATATGTTTGAAATAGGGGACAAAGTTTTATTAAAGAGTAATCCATCGTCAAGTGCAGGATTCGGTGAAACATTAAAATTATTTAATATTTATGAAGGCCCATATGAGGTAATGGATAGAATCGGTTTAAATACCTATAAACTATCATACCCACACTCACACCGTCTCAAAGGAACTTATCACATAAATTTGTTAAAGAAATACTTAGAGCCCTCACTCACATAATAAACAAATATATTCCACTTACCTTTATGTCCTGTCTCCTAATCCTGTCCTCCTTTTATAGATGCCCTTACGAAGAGGCGGCAAAAATCACATACGTTGTAAGAAGACGTGGGAACATTATAACCACAAGAGAGTTTTTGCAGAGCTCGTACACAAGAGTAAGGCTTCGTTGGATGAAAGGCGGATCGTTATTAAGGAAAAAGGAATAATTGAAGAAGTAAGGGAGAAGTCAAAAGAAACCAACATAATATCAAGAAATGAAGAAAATAAAATTGAAATAGAAGGAAAGAAAGTGTATGTAGAAGAAAGAGAAAAGGCTAGAAGAGAAAGACAGAAAATGAAAGAAGATTTGGAAAAATGTATGGGATGGGACATTAGTTGGAACGAGTATGAAGACCTGATGAAAAATAATGAATTGAGTAAGATGGAAAGTGAAATAAATCAATTAAAGGAGGAAGTGAACAAGACGAAAGAAGAGAAGAGGAAAATAGAAGAAGAGACGATACAAATGAAAGCAAAGAAAAAGGAAGAAGTGAAGAAAAGGGTGGAGGTGATAAAGAAGAAAGAAGACTTCAATAAACCTGTAGTCATGCCGAAAAAGGAAGAAGTGAAGAAAAGGGTGGAGGTGATAAAGAAGAAAGAAGACTTCAATAAACCTGTAGTCATGCCGAAAAAGGAAGAAGTGAAGAAAAGGGTGGAGGTGATAAAGAAGAAAGAAGACTTCAATAAAACTATAGTCATGCCAAAGAAGGAAGAAGTAAAGAAAAGAGTAGAAATATTAAAGGAGGAAGACGTGTTCAAGAAACCAGTGGTACCACAGAGGAAGACGGAGGTAGTAAAAGATGTAAGGAAAAATGAGGAATGTATGGAGTTTGACAAAGAGAAGGAATTGGATGAAATTTTCAGAGAAATGATTTGGGATCTGGAGCTTGTGACAGACTTTATGAAACCAGAAATAAAAAATTATAAACTAATTAAATTGGACTTAGAAGAAAAAATGATCGCTGAAGATGTTTTAGACATAAGTACTGATTACATGGACGTCGAGGAGTAAATGAAAGCCAAAAGGTATAAGGTAATTTGTATAAAAAAAAATGTACATACTATTAATTTATTATTTATTTTTTTTATATACAAATTAAGGGGACAATGTAATGTTTCTTCGTAGGCCTAAGGCCTAACCCAAAACACTCAGATTTTGCTAGCCTAGTTATCAGCTTCTTGTGCCTAGCCGTAGACTCTACTAGGTTTTGTTTATTTCTATTGTAGGCTTAAGTTAAAATATTCTATTAATTGTTTGATTTCATTTGATTACAGCCACAAAAATAGTTCAAAAATATGTAAATATGTAAAGTAATTACTTACGTGAGAAGTTAGGTTAATCCGCTATCATCACTTACAAATAAGAACACATTTTATATTTTGCTAGTATTTATTATGTACATTGTTGTCCCTATTGTATAATAGTTAATATTTATTAGTTTTAAGGACATAATAAGCTATTAGCAATAAATTTGTAAATTAGAAATAAGTTTGTTTACGTTGTAAAGGATCAACAGTGTGACGCTACAATTTTGGTAAAACTGCAACTCGCAGCCAGGCGAGGGGATCACGTGACTCCTCGTCAGCTGAGCTTTCCTATATAAGGAGACGTCCGTCTCCGGGCATTTCAGAAGCGTTTCACACTTTTGATGCTGCGGTCCTCCCTGAGGGCATTCTGCTTTGCATCCTAAGTTATTGTTGTTGGTGACTAGTGTCACCCGCTAAATTTGGATTTTCTTTTTCTGTGAAACAAAAGAAATAAAGGTCAGTAAAATAAAATATCCCTCTCTCCTTATTTATTCGATTTAAATATTTTAAAAAAGGGTTGGGTGATTCTGGTAAGTAAATTACACATTATTACACAAACAAAACAAAGGTACTTTGCTTGCGCCAGCTGTCCGCTGGAGCTGCGACCTTAACTCTACACGTTCGACATATTGCTCTTGCATCTTAATTGATGCTGCGGTCGAATAACACCCACAATTAGTGACACTAACAGTTTACAAACAAAACAAAGGTACTTTGCTTGCGCCAGCTGTCCGCTGGAGCTGCGACCTTAACTCTACACATTCGACATATTGCTCTTGCATCTTAATTGATGCTGCGGTCGAATAACACCCACAATTAGTGACACTAACAATTTACAAACAAAACAAAGGTACTTTGCTTGCGCCAGCTGTCCGCTGGAGCTGCGACCTTAACACTACACGTTCGGCATACTGCTTTTGCATCTGGATTGATGCTGCGGCTGAACAACACCCACGTAGTGATACTAACATTACAAATATAAAAGACACTAGCTCTTGCATCTTAACTGATGCTGCGGTCTTTTCTGAGATAGGGCATTACATCAAACCCAGCCTATATTTGTGAATCGCTGCCGATGGCAAAGGACTTACCCTGAGAATAGTTTACAAAATATAAAGTTGTTAATTACAACATAAAATAATAATAAATAAAACGTAACAATATAGTACCTATTTCTGACTATTTAGTACCACTAATTTGTCAATGATAATTTTGCATTGAGCTATTTTTTTCAATGAGTAAAAGGGTACCACCTACCTTACCAATAGATAATAGGCAATAGGCAATAGGTATTTACCTAAAATGTTCATTGGTAATTGCTTAAAGGTTTTAAGTTTTAAATATAACTGTAAAAATAATGCTGAGCCACTGACATGTTAATCCAGCATGATTTAAAAGTAATATTAGACCTGTACCTTCTTTTTAGTTCCTATTCCTTACTATTTAGTACCATACGTTTACATATTAGTACCTTATAGGTTTACAAAGTCTATAAAAAAAATTGTTGAGAAACTGAAAAATTTAGAATGTTAGCGGTTTTGCTAGCCTGGTAACTTCCGAAATTTATTAAAAGACCCTTTAGTGCCACCAATAACTAATTGTTTTCAAGGTTAACCGGCAATGGCTCATGGAATTGAAAATAATAAATCCCAGGCGTGGCCGAGCCAGTGACACATTGTAGCCAAACAACTTCCGAAGTTTAATAAAATACCTGGACTTTGATAAATATTAATACTTAGTGGATTGATGCCTCTTTACTTTCCAAATTTTACCAAATTTTACCTCTTTAGTTTCCAAATCACAACAATTGACGAGTCAAATTTACATACAATACCACGGTGTATATTGTCAATACAAAGATATATACAAACTATATTAAAATACTTTTTTGTAATACTTAATAAACATTTAATTATGCTCCGTATAACATTTAAAAACTTTAATGAATTAAAAAACGTTTCCAGTTAAAGTATTTAAGAAACAACTTTGTTTGCATTAAAGGCTACTAAGATATGCACAAGATAAAAATTTAACACAGCTACTTTGACTAAAAATAAATTACAACATCACAAACAAATTATCACAAAAAATTATCATAAAAATAATGTAGTTAATTTTTACATTAGATTAAATCAGCGACCACATAGTACAAAGAGGCGGAGCATATCTATCTTACTTGCATTACAACAAATGAAGCCTAGGCCGCCATATTGTGTAGGTATAGAAACATAAAACGGCGCCTAAAACCGTGTAATCTGACAGGGCTCATGTTTCAAATAACTCGTAGTCTATACCATTTAGCATTGAGGCTTAAGGTTGAAATTTTGCATGTGAAGAGTCCTTTAGTTTTTAACAGCAACAGTATCAATCATATTTCAAAAATAATTTCCTTTCTATTTAAAAATAAAAATGATAAAAAGTTACAAGTTTGTATTCAACTTTAAAACTTGACATGAAAAAGTAGTCGGTTGTTACCTTTTTATTTTTCGGTCAGGTAAAATAAAAACGGTAAAAATTGTTGCTAAAGAGTTGAATTTTAAAATCATATTTTTGAAAAAAAATAGCTACCATAGTTCAGTTGATAACTTAGTTATTGTGGGAGAGTTTATCCGTGCGGCACCTGCATAAAACAAAATCAATCCTAAACTGTTGTTTACAAAAATATATTCTACTACAAAAATACAAATGTGGTATCAAATTAAAGGTCTGAATCTCACAATTACAATAGTACCAATTGAAATTGAAATGAAATTGAAATCGTTTATTCAGTATAAAAATACAAATACAGAGACATCCAATAATATATAACTGAATTATTTCCCCACATGGGCAGAAGCCTGTGGGTGGGGAAAGAGCCATGTCAGTCTTTAATAAAGGTAATTGTTATAGACATCATTACACAAGATGCTTCACTTTGATAAGTCCATCAATGCGATGTAAGCTGCTTCACTTTGGAACGTCCGTAATTGCAAAATGTATTAAAAAGCTTAGTACTTACTAAAATTACAAATGGCTTAAACTAAAATATATATATATATATATATATATATATATATATATAATAAAAAATAATAAATTAATTATGCAGATTGATAATTTAACTATGCATGCACATGCAATAAGCAAAGCGATCAAAGATTCGATTTAGTAATCATGGATTGAAAAATTTGGGATATATACATGTCAAACGAGCCTGGTCATTCATGCCAGTTTCAATCATCTCTCACTCACACCATCCACAACCCATTCAATCATTCATAACTCAAAATGCCCTTCACCCAAAAAAATATCTGACAGCATATTAATTAGGCTTATTGGGCTTAGGCGGTCGCCTTTTGTTGATCGTGGTCAAACATCTCTCACTCGCACCATCCACAACCCATTCACCACGCGGACTCATGCACACAACATAAAATGCATGTACACACAGACGGGCGCACACACACACGCTGGCACACACACCCACGCACACACACGACGCTCTTGCGCACACATACCTGGAAGCGTTAACACCCCCCCCCCCCCTAAGTATACAGTGAACTGACTAATGTTTGAATCCTATCTTGACCGAATTCGATCAGCCATTTATTAATAGTTTTCTTAAAAACGGCAATACTGCATGGACGAGGTTTTTTTTATATAACTAGGCAGCTTGGGGAAAACTATGTTAGCTATATAATGCGAGGATGTTATATTAATTGTTTTTGTTAATCTAGGCGCAATTATACCTGAATTTGCTATAGATCTTGTGGAATATGAATGAGTATTTTTTTGGAAAATGGTATCTTTATTTTTATGGATGTATAAAATTAGGGTTCTTAGATAGAGTTGCGAAACATTAAAAACTTTAAATTCATCAAATAACAAGTCACTTGGAAATCTGAGATTTTTATTTAAAGCTGCTTTAATAATGGATTTTTGTGTAATTTCAAGTGGGGAGATAATACTTTGAAAACCACCGCCCCAGGCCAAGATTCCATATTGTAAAAGGGATTGAACGTAAGCAAAATAAACTGTTTTAATTAAATCCGGAGCTAAAAGTTTGTTTAAATTTGAAAAAATGTGACTAAATTTCCTGAGCTTATTCCTCAGGTATGCGATATGACCAGCCCATTTCAATCGATTGTCAAAAATTACGCCAAGGTACTTATATTCTAACACCTTATCAATAACATCACATGAGACACAACCATTCATACTCCCACATGTGTGCAAGCGCAATAAAAGGTCAACAGAATCGTGATCGGCTCTCACGGAAATAGTCATATACTTAGTTTTTGAGGTATTCACGGAGAGCCGATTTTGATTAAACCACTGCTTGACAGAGAACAGGCCGCGCTCAGCTAAATGGTACGTCTCCTCCCAGCTGTCACCCCCGAAAAGTAGAGCCGAGTCATCTGCATATAAAAAGATCTGCCCCTTGTTCAACTGTACTTTTCCGAGATTGTTGATGTAGATAAAAAACAGGAGAGGCCCCAAAGTGCTCCCCTGCAATACCCCAAAGTCGATTCTAGCAGGATCGCTGGATTGGCCAAGTAACGAAACAATTTGATAACGGTCTGATAGATAGCTTTTAAACCAATTCCGTGCAACCCCCCGAATCCCAATACACTTTAATTTTTTCAATAATATTGCTCTATCGACCGAATCAAATGCTTTTGCAAGATCTACAAAAACTAACAAAGGTTTTTTATTGTTAGTTTAATTAAAAAAAATAATTATAAATTATTTTGAAACAGTTTACCCACCAGAGGAAAGGAACGTTACAGGTACCGGCAGCTTCTATAAAAAATGTCAGGACAAGCTTCTAGGTTATCAGTGTTTACGATGGGTAAACTACCTGTGAACCATTTATATTTGGTACTGTTGTAATTCTGAGATTCAGAGCTTTAATTTGATACCGTTTTTGGAATTTTTTACGTACTTTGTTTTTTTTTTTCGTGCATAGGGACTAGATGCAAATTTAGGCTACAAGTCGCGCGGATCGTGTGCTCCATCTATTTGTACTATGTGGTCGCTGGATTAAATACAATTCAAGACGGATGAGAAATAATTACAAAAACGCGTCTACTATATATACTGTCCATGGCCATCGCTTCACTGCAGAGCTTGCGAGTACGATAGCAAGCTCCTGCCAAGCTTGTCTTCCTGCGGTGACTTCCCGTGAGCGGCGGGTGGGCTGAGCGGCGACTCTCAGGTAAACGAGGGTCAGAAGTGATTAGCCGGTTTTCAACCCTTCCCTTGAGCGGCGGATTCTTTTGTCACCCTCTTTCTTAACTTTCGCTTGCACACGTTACTACTGGCACTAATGGTGGTTTTGTTTCTTCCCATTTTCTAAACATCGCACCGTATTATGAATTCGGACCCTAACACGTGACGAACCCTCAACACAAAGTGTTATTCCATCCTTTTTAGCGAATTTCCCCCTATAGGGAAGTAGCTATTACCGTAGGCGGCATGGTGAGACTTAAGCCCAGGACCATGTTATTTTTTCGTTTTGAGGTCCCTAGAGCCCAAAAACACCGTTCGTTCATTTTCATATATATGTATATACATATATATATGTGTGTCCGTAGGCACGATAACTCTCGTAAAAAAAGTCCGATCTTGATGAAATTTGGAACAAACATTTATAGCGATATTCATGACTTCCAAGTTCGAAAACCAGCAAGATCGGTACACTCTAAGGCAGTTTTTTTGACTAAATAAAATTTATTTTCAAAATTTAACATATTTCTATTAATTTTATGTAAATTTAATGGTCAGAATTGAATTCAGCTTAAAGAATTAAACAATATAGCATTTTGTTTTATTGCTCTACATCAATCGGTTTTATGTCTTCATTTTTGTTCTTCCAATGCGTTTCTTATAGACAAAATGATTTCACTGCAATTGTAAATCCCGTTTTTGAACAAGTAACTTTAAAATACCTAACACATATGTGTAAGAAATTTGAAAACATCTAGTAAATCCTTAGCTACTTAGCGAACACACTTATGCTTACTAACGGACAACGAAATGTATTTGTATATGTACATTATCTTCATTAATTAGTTCGCGTATCAATTACGCATACGTAAGACTTTTATTAATAATCCATCAATACTTATTTAATACGCTAGAGGTTTTTTGTGATCGTTACTCCTCATAAACTCCTGGGCCAATTTTGATCATTTAAGGAGTCATGGGAAAGTGCTTATTGGCGTGTAGCTTTGCAGGAAGTTTTTATGAAGATTAGGCTAAAGGGATAGGCTCTAGACACCCTTAAAGTTTTGTATTTGTCCACAAGATATGACATGGGAAAAGAAATTTCAAATAAAGCAGCTGATGCAGTAAACAAAGTTTTGCAGCAAAGCCATATGTTATTGGAATTGAAATCATTGAATATTTATACTGCAGCATACTTTAAGCATTCATTTACGAGTTGGTAGATTTAGTGTGTATTAAAGCGCTTGATCAAGTTGTTCAAATGTCACAAATTGTGAGGTTTTCATAAAACTATTTGAATTTTATTCAGCTGTGATGTGTTAGTTATGATTATGTTAAAAATCTGTACTATTAAAGTAATAGGCTATATTTGTTTTTTACTAGGTGATTTTCTGTGGTTTTAGTAAGGATGTTCCATATAAACTTGAACTGTCTACAATTTAACCTAAACTAAATAATCTCCTGAGAGATTCACAAGAAATATTGTTTATAAAGAACTTTGGTAAATAATCTCAGTATTACCGAAAGTGGCTTTTAAGTTTAACCATATCATTAAAAAATGGTCCTAGAATACTGTACCATTATTGTTTTTATCTAGCAGTCAATACACATGACAATTGCTCGATAACGGGTTTACTAGTACTATCTTAAACCTGATGAAATGCAATTTAATATAACATAGTTAAACATTTTAAGTTATGAGTGACCTATCGTGTTATTCTTATAACCGCAGTTACACACATAATTTCAATATTTCAGTAAATCTATTTAGTTCTTCATTTTATTTTACGGAAAATAAGCAGAGTCCGAATCCATAATACGGTGCGATGTATAGAAAATGGGAAGAAACAAAACCACCGATACACATTAGTGCCGGGGGTAACGTGTGCAAGCGAAGGTAGAGAAAGAGGGTGACCAAAGAATCCGCTCAAAGGAAGGGTTGTAAACTGGCCAATCACTTCTGACCCTCGTTTACCTGAATATAGATTTTATATCTCTAATACATTACTCTAAAATATGTGTAACCTCAACAACTTAGTGAATATTATGGCTTTCACTTAGATAATTAGTGTTCGAACGCTTTGAAATACTTCACTTAAATTCTAAATATTGCATAATTTGTCTTACCTTTTTTCGAAGATGCATTTTATTCAGTGGATTCCTCTATCGCCTCTTCTTTCACAAATCCCCACTCTTTATAATTAGATTTAGCTATGGGGTTATTTTTTATAAATAAATAGACCGCCTTAGGGGTCATATGCCCATTTAAACGTTCGGAAATTACCCCAAATACTCTATTTGTGGGAGCGACTACTTTACTGTTAACAAAAATATCGGCCTTATAAAACGAAATTAGCGCAACTACCTCCTCCTCACTCACAGCCCTTCGCCTACCACGCTTCATCGTCTCTCACCTCCGAAATCACAACAGACACTGACCGGTGCTCCTGGTGGCGAGATATGCAGGTTGCCTACCCCCAATAAATCATAGTTCCGCCAAAGGGTAGTCCACGACTTGCAAAAATAGTCTTTGGGCTTCCCTGTTTTGTTGTTTGCTTATTTGCACCAAATATTTTCGAGGGAGTCACAGTTTCATTTGTATGGTTACAAATAGCGAATATTTTATTTTTATTTACTTTTACCATAAGGTAAACTTTTTAAATGATTTAAATTCATAAGGTTTCATTTCCTGTGGGCTCCGTCAAGGCATTCTATTAGGCCCATGTCCTTTTCTTGTTTATACAGTATATTAATAATTTGTGTGAATCAAAACGTAATGGTTGCGTTACTGACATTGTTGATGTCACAGCTTGTAAGTTTCGTAAGAAAAACTATAACTGACGTGCTTTATTTCAACACAATATAAAATTGCTCTATTTTGGGTTTGCAGCAAAATAAAACCTTTAGGCTATTACAAGCTTCATGCTCAGAAATATATATGCCATTCACTTCACACATCCAAATGTGATAATACCTACACCTTTTACATGAAATGTGCCTAGATCGACTGTTACTTCTATATTACTATTCATGTTTTTTTCAGAGTGACAACACTATATACAGCGCGTCCATTAAATACTTTACAGAAATTCGGAAAGTAATTATTCCTTACATGTAAACAAAGAAAACAGTAGACTTAAGGGCCAGCCCTTGAATGCATATTTACCCGTATATCCACCATTTTATAGTTTCCATTAAATGTTTTTCCTAATTCCTACTATTTCTTTTTTATTTTAAGTAGCGTAGACCCCTCAGTCAATCCTTTTGTTGAAATCCAAATTGCAAACACGTCTACTATTTTTTTTAAACACTAACACACAGACACATTCTTTAACACATTTACATACATAGTCTACGCACTCCCGATATTTCGCGGAACTCAAGTTCAAATTCGGCGCTCGCGGCGGATACGCGACCGACGGGGTAGCGGATTCGTACCCCCCGGATTTGTACCCTACACAAAAAACGCTACGTCATTTTGACGTCACAGGAGGCACGGCCTAAATCGCTCGAGAAACAGCCCGCGACTGGAAATGTACCCCCCAATCCTATACTCTTATACGAGCAGTGTTATCTTGTATGTATGTATGCTTGCTTGCTTGCTTGCTTGCACATCGATCTCTAAAACGGCTCCGAGGATTTTCTTCAAAGTCTGGAAATAAGTAATTTATGACTCAAAAACGTCTTTTATGCAGATTACTTGGCCAGAGAAAATCTAATATCGTAATAAATCGAATTTTAAAGTTGTAAAATTTTAACATTGGCCTTATGGGTTGCCGTGATAGCAACGAAAGTAAACAAGGAAAGTGTAAACAAATGAAGTAATCATAACAGCTGTTTGGAATCTACAGCCATTAAGGGAAAATACAGCAAGTGGGATGAAGAGTCCATGGAGCAATAAAAAAGGTTTCTATTTATCAATTTTATGACATTGAAATATTTTATAGTAACTGGATGAACTGGTAAACTTGAAATAACACCAAATAACACCGAGCAAGGCTCGGTCCACCAAGTTCTACATTATTAAGGGGATATGACACTGAAATTACTGTACTAACTTTAATAAGGTTATCACTAGGCCTTTGAAACTTTGCATGTGTGTTTCTTGGATATAAGAATATACAAATACGAAATAAAAAATAATTTTTATACATATATTAAATACAATTTTTTTTGTAAAATTTTTAGGTAACTACCAAAATTTGATATAACTCCAGTTATACTGATTAGATTTTGACAAATAAACCATCATTTTGTAGCTTACAACTGCCTTGAAATATTTAGGTAGAATTATAACTTTATCTCAATAAACAAAATAGTGGTGTCATTTTAAAAAATATTTTGGGTTTAAAAATTTGATTTGACATTTATAAAAAATCATATTTTTTTCCTTATGACCATACATGTATAATTCTACCTAAATATGTAGATTACAATTCCCTAAACCCTTGGTAAAAATTTGAATCATGTGGTACAAATAGTTTTTGAGTTATATCAATTTAAAAATTAATAATAGCCAACAATTCGATTTTCGGGAATCGCACGTTGAAAATTTACCTCGGTTAGGTTAGGTTAGGTTAAAAATCTTTGCTATACAAACTGATATAACTCAAAAACCATTTGAGCTACATTGTTGAAATTTTTTATATATGATTGGGCTGTTGTTATGTATATATTTAGGTAGAATTAGTCGTGTATGATCATAAAAAGACTTATAAAAAAGTATAAAACAATTTTATCAATTTTTACAATATTTTTTCGAAATCAGCTTGAATATTTATTATTTATTGGACTATACTTATCAAGCTACCTAAATATTTAGAGGACATTATATCCTACAATTTAACGTTAAAATCATTAAAATCTAACAATTACAACTCAAGTTATATCATATTTAATGTGTTGAAAAAAGTCGTCCGACCGGCTTTTTCAAGAGCCTGTTCCACAATTCAAAAAAACGCCTAAAAAACGAAAAATAATTTTTTTTTATTTTTTTGACACTTGTTTATTGTTTTTAACATTATAAACAATAAAAAAACGTTAATTAAAAAAATCACTTTTTTGGAAAATCTTTCATGATTTCAGTGCCATATCCCCTTAAATCATCAACACCTAAATGGTTTGCAATTAAATTATTTCCCTTAAGTCTGACCCCGGAATTGTACCCCCCGGATTTGTACACCCAGTGGTCATATTCTTAAGTCCTACCCCGGATTTGTACCCCCCCCCGGATTTGTACCCCCCATGGTCAGAATCTTAAGTCAGACCCCGGAATTGTACCCCCCGGATTTGTACCCCCCGTCGCCAAATCTTCAAGTACTATCCCGAATTTGTACTCCCCGTCACCAAATCTTCAAGTACTACCCCGGATTTGTACTCCCCGGATTTATACCCCCGATTGAGTTAGGACGAAATGAATGGCTTAAAAACCTCCTCCGTGAAATTTTACATATTTATACCAAGTTTCATGGCGAACAGTCCTACGGCATACGAGACCATAAACGTGAAACATATATAATCAAACTAATAATTTTTTATGAATTTAGATGTTCAAAACAATATTTTATCCAATACTTTCATCACGTATTATTGACAGATTTTCTAGCCTACTTAATGATGAATAAGACTACACAATATAATAAGACATATTCATAGAATAATATTAGGCAATAATTTAACGAACAGCCGTTGATTTACGAGAACTAATTAAAAAAGTCAACAACAACGAATATTGACCCGGTATATTTCCATGGTCGGTCAAACTGGATTTGAGCACGAGGGGTACAAATCCGGGGTAAGACTTAAGGATATGGCATGGCCACGGGAGGTACAAATCCGGGGTAGGAGTTGAAGATTTGGCGACGGGGGGTACAAATCCGGGGTAGTACTTAAGGATTTGACCACGGGAGGTACAAATCCGGGGGCTACAATTCCGGGGTCGGACTTAAGAAGTTTAATTGGATTTATATCAAGTATGCAGCTGTTCAGCCAACCGTGAAATGTCAGTTGATTAAAATAAATAATAATTTATCCGTCCTAAAAGTTTGCGGCCGGAATTGTACACCCCGTCCTGTGACGTCAAAATGACGTAGCGTTTTTTCTGGGGGTACAAATCCGGGGGGTACAATTCCGGCGACTCCGACCGACAACGACAACGGCAAGTCAGGGGAAATCTCCCTGAAGACGCGGGACGTTTTTGAGGTTCCGCGAAATATCGGGAGTGCGTAGACCATGTATGTAAATGTGTTGAAGAATGTGTCTGTGTGTTAGTGTTTTTTTTAAATAGTTTACGTGTTTAAAATTTGGATTTCAACAAAAGGATTGACTGAGGGGTCTACGCTAATAAAAAGGTGAGAGTAGCCCAAGAAATAGTAGGAATTAGGAATAATTTGCCTCACCTAAAAAGGAAAATAATGTAATATAAAACTAAATGTTTTTTATCACCGAAGTATTTTAACCAATTTTTTTAATCGGTATGTACCATTCATTACCTACTCAAGATGGGTTTATGAAAAAATAATCAACCTGACAGAATAGTAAATATCAAAATGGCGGCCGTATTAAATTTTTAAACTAAAGTAATGAATAAACAATTAATTTTACAAAAACTTATACGGGATACTGATTTTTGGTAAATTGAATGTCAAATTTAATAGCACAAAAATTATGAAAATAAATTATTATAAGTGAGAGAGTTATGGTTTAATTTAGCTAGCGAGGCGGCTGAATGGCTCAGTGCAACAATGGGCTATTTTGCAACAAATTATGCAGCCTCGATAGGTAAATTTTACCGTAAAACTGTTATTTTTTTATCAAATTGCTTTGGTATCAGAGTATTGGAAACTGGAGTATTGGAATTTCACTAGAGGTTGTTAATCTTAGTAATTAGTTGTAAAACTTACAATTGTTCCGGTATTTAAATTTAAATATTTTAAACGGCCGCCATTCTAAAATTTACCATTTGACCATTTTGGTAATTTTTTTATGAATTTACCTTAACTAGTCATAGGTACATACCAAGTCTCAAAAAATCGGTTAAAAACTTTTTTACATAAAAATTATTCTGTAAAAAATACAAAATGTTGGTTACTTTGGTGAATTAGCAATTTAAGACATACCTTCATATAAACTTGATGTGTCTTAGATTATATTTGTTTGGCGATTATTCTTAACATTTTATGACCTGTTGTCCGAAAATCCTTGAGTCACTAATTTTTAATGTGAGGTATTAATTAGTATGAAATAGTAGTAAAAAGTGGATTAGTCTAATATTAATTTTCGAATGTTGCAGAGCTGGATGTCTCTGGCCCGGCACTATTTGGCGGTTATTCATTACATTCCATAAGCTATTACCAGTAAACCTTTTAAGTAATAATTTTTTATGAGTGGTATTAAATAGTACCAAATATGTACAAAATGGTGGTGTAGGTCTTATATTAATTTTCGAATGTTGCCAAACTAGCATGTCTGTGGCCGGCATTATTTGGCGGTTAAATTCTTTGCATTTCATAAGCTATTCTCCGAAAACCTATGAAGTAATAATTTTTTCATGAGTGGAACTAAATAGTACCAAATAGGTACTAAATGGTGGTATATGTATTATATTAATTTTCGAATGTTGCCGGGCTAGCATGTCTGTGGCCCGGCATTATTTTGCGGTTATTCCTTATATTTCATAAGCTATTACCAGTAAACCTTTGAAGTACTAATTTTTTGATGAGTGGTACTAAATAGCACCAAATAGATACTAAATGGTGGTATAGTTATTATATTAATTTTCGAATATTGCCGGGCTAGCATGTCTGTGGCCCGGCATTATTTGAAGGTTATTCTTTGCATTTCATAATTTATTACCAGTAAATCTTTGAGGTACTAATTGTTTGATGAGTGGTACTAAATAGTACCAAATAGGTACTAAATGGTGGTATATGTATTATATTAATTTTCGAATGTTGCCGGGCTAGCATGTCTGTGGCCCGGCATTATTTTGCGGTTATTCCTTATATTTCATAAGCTATTACCAGTAAACCTTTGAAGTACTAATTTTTTGATGAGTGGTACTAAATAGTACCAAATAGGTACTAAATGGTGGTATAGGTCTTCTATTGATTTTCGAATGTTGCCGGGCTGGCATGCCTCTGGCCCGGCATAAAAAAAGATATATACTATTCTTATTTGTTTTAAAGCAGTACAAAAACGTTATTAATACGTTTTTAGCACCAGGTACTAAATAGTACTAATTATTTGCAGTAGAATGATATGGGTTTTATAGGTATTTCGCGTTATCGCCGGGCTGAGAGGTCAATGACCTCTATACATAAGTATGCGTTTGGAAGGTATTCTTTGAGGTACAAATTTTTTTATTGTTGGTACTAAATAGTACTAAATAGGTACTAAATAGTGGTATAGATCTTTTCATAAATTTCAGATGTCGCCGGGCTGGCATGTCGCTGGCCCGGAACCATAAAAGATATAAAAACTGCGTTTTCGCAAGAGGTACTAATTTTTGTAATGGTGGTACTAAATGGTACTAAATAGGTACTAAATAGTGGTGGAATTTTTTTGTGGAAATTCCGACATTGCCGGGCCAGCGACATGAACATTCAACATGTTCACGTAAAGCACACTTGAGCTTGTTTTTAGCGTACTTTACAGAACTCTCGGCTTGGCCATTTGACTGTGGCCAATATGGTACCGACGTTGTTTGCCTAATGTCATTGGCCATCAAAAATTGCTTAAATTCAACAGAATTACACGGAGGGCAAACAATTTTCTTAAATTACTGATTGCTAACTTAGCTGATGTGTTCTGGGTTTCAAATACCTCTAGCCATTTAGAGTGTGCATCAACGACAATTAAATAGATTTTACCTTTAAAAGGACCAAGATAATCTAAGTGTAAACGTTCCCAGGGTTTGCTTGGGTAGTGCCAGTTGTGTATTTCCGCTTTGGGAGGATAAGATCTCTCCATTAGACATGAATTACACTATTTCCTACATTCTCAATATCACGGTCTAAGTTTGGCCACCATATGTAGAATCTAGCTACAAATTTCATCTTAACAATACCCATGTGACTCGAGTGTAACTCTTTCAAAACTAGCCTACGTAAACTACCGGGTACAACAACTTTATAACCCCACTTGATTACTCCCTGCTCAATACTCATCTCCAATGGTAATAGGCATACATTTCCCCACTTTTTTTGACACATTAACTGGCCAACCGTACATTAAGTACCCAAAAACCTTTTTCAATACCGTATCTTTCTGGGTTTCAACTCGGATTTTCTCACAGGTTACAGGGAACGAACTCTCTTTCAAACAATGTAAATATGTACCAAACAAGAGTGTTTCCTCATTAACATCATTATGTTTGCATGGTAACGGTAATCTAGATAAAGCGTTCGCATTATTTTTGTCTGATCGAACGTATTCAATACTGAAGTCGTAGCCAGACAAAAATAGCGCTACTTGAACTTATTACTACTTATTACGCTACTTATTTCTTTTTTCAAGGTAATTGAAAAAGTATTTCTGAACCGCATGTCTTTATTCGTGGCCGAGCATGACATCCTCTTTAAGAATCAGTTTGGATTCCGAAAGAACACTTCATCTTTTGATGTTTTATTCAACTTTGTATCTTACCTGTCCTCCTCTCTCGACCAGCAAAGGCACTCATTAGGTTTGTTCCTTGACTTGAGTAAAGCCTTTGTTGTTGTAAATCATGCCATCTTGCTTAAGAAGTTGGAAAAACTGGGCTTCAGAGGTAAGTCTTATGACTGGATATCTTCATATTTACAGGACAGGTCACAAGTTGTTTCGGTTCCATTCATTGATGATCGAGGTTTTCTCAAGTTAGGAGATTCAGAAAGTTTGACAGTGCAGTCTGGAGTACCGCAAGGGTCTGAATTAGGCCCTGTTTTATTCCTTATCTTCATCAATGACTTAGCTAAAAGTGTTTCTAAAGGGAATCTCTGTTTGTTCGCTGACGATACTTCTCTTTCTCTTTCAAACAAATGTCGAGAGAAACTAGAGGTTGAAATGTTTATTGAAGCTAACTCAATTTTGCAGTGGTTGTCTGAAAATGGTCTAGGTGTAAATGCTTCCAAGACTAAGGTTGTAAATTTTTTCCTGAGGAAAAGGGAAGGTTCAGAGATGAACCAACTAATGTTGGGTGACTTTGAAGAGACTTCATCTTCCAGCAAAAACTTTCTGGGGATAATCATAGATTCAAATCTCAACTTCCATGAGCACATTGACAGTGTATCAAAAAGGTTGTCGTATTCTCTTCCTTCTGCGCAAGCTCACGTACTTCTCAAATCGTGAAATCCTCCTCACGGCTTATTATGGATGTTTTTTTCCTCTCCTTGCTTATGGAGTTGCTATTTGGGGTCATGATAGTTCCAAAATCAAATCGATATTCAAAGCCCAAAAGAAAGCTATGCGAATTATATTTGGCCTACGAATGGCATCTTCATGTAGAGGCGTATTTAAGGACAATAATATGTAACATTCCCGTCAATTTATATATACAACTGCTTTAGTTTTTATTAGGAACAACTTTAGTCTTTTTCTCAAACAACCTCCCTCAAAATATATTCTCCGAACACCTCACAGCCTTCCTATCCTTAAACACAAAACAGGCCCGTTTTTAACCCTCTTGGCACTATAGGCGTATTAAACTGGTGCGCCCCGCGCCCCCCCCGCAACTATAAGGCCTTTTTTACAATAAGCGATCGGCCGCGGCATCGCGTTGTCGATCCCTGTTGTTTGTGTTAAGTCACTGTCACCGGGTCACCATATTGTGAACACGCACAATCGCCGCATTCAGGTCCAGATGAAAATCTAAGTATTCACCAATTATGTTTGTTTGTACCAAATCAATGTTAGGATTATCAGCCTCTTGCCTTGATGGAGCCGAATTTTCGCATGGAATTGTTAGGTTAGGGTTATCTCTAGTAATAAGGCCGCGGCCTTCGACCTGGCAACACCGCTCGTCAAGGGTTTTTTGCAAGGTAAAAACCCTTACAGAGCCAGCTGATTTCATGTAAACAAAAGATAGTGCCATAAGAGAGTATGGATAAGCAAATGAGCTAAACCCTTAGGCGTGCTGTTGCCATTTACTATTAGTGCCGCGGCCTTGTTACTAGAGATGGCTATGGTTAGGGTCAATAACGCCAGCTGATATGGAAGGTACAAGGAACATTTTCTTGTGGGTCGATGTTTGAAGTTGAGGTATACTTCATTCAGTGAGAGTGTAAAGTGAAGCCATGCCTCCTGCATCAGCTGTAATGTCGACAGGCTGGTTCACATGAGTACCAGATGTTATATATAGCTACAGAACTCCAAAGAGCTTTAGTAAAACCTGGAGCTGGAACTGGATGTCTGTTGACAAAGCCAATTATGGTTGTTTGTTTGCAGTGAACGTAAAATGAACGTAAGCTTTACAATAAGTAAATAAATTGTTCATAAGACAAATTAATGCATCCACACATGCTTTATTTATTACTCATATCATATAATAATCATTTAATTGAAATCAATAAGGGAAGGGAATTGAAATCACTTTGAATCACAAATGTTATTAGAGGGGAGGGGCTTTACTTTACACACTCACTGAAAGAAGTATAGTCGGAAATACAACATTTTCTTTGGATTTAGCTTCAACATGGGGAGTAGTAATAAATGTATTAATGCGAGGTACTTTCTTGAGGAAGTTAGTTTTCCTGTTGCACCTGTCTCTCAGCAGCGCGCTTGTAAAACTCAGCGCCACTAGTTTTTTTCTTTTCAGCCATACTAATTTGTAACTGTCATCATAGTTCAAAACAAACATTAATCCTCTAATAATATAAACAGACTTGCGTATTAGCGCCTTTTACAGGAAAGACTAGTAATTATTAATAATGGCAACTGGATAAATGGTAACTCCCAGTCCAAACAGAACAAACTACAAACTGTAAACACTGCAGTAATGTGTAAGTGAAAATGCCAATAACTGAACAATAATGAAGGGGCGGGGCGGGGGTGCGCCCAGGGCCGGATTTACTATTTTGCCGCCCATGGGCCCAATGCATTCCGCCGCCCCTCCTCCCAAACGTGGAAATTTTCCAGACCTAATCATGAATGTAACTCGGAGAGAGGGGCACTTGCTCCGCCCAATAATTTGGTATTAGTATAATTTATTAGCTAAACCTGAGTTTTTCAACATTAAAGACACACCAATATTTGTGTTTGTGTATATATCTGCTGTTGCCAGCTGGCAAAAGTCCGCACAAAATAAAATTAACTAGTAAACCCGTTGCTCGAAATCGAGCAGAACAACCAAATTACTTTCTCCTGACGTCTTGAAGGTTATCCATCTCTTGCACGGAAAATGGCAGCAACGTCTGTGGTGATTGTAATTTTTTTGTGTTTCATCCAAATTTTTGTCTGCAAAGATATTTATACAGACATCATTCTCTCATAACTGATAGCATATATGTCTGCCATTTTTCTAAAGTTCTAAACGATCGGATTTCAACATTTAATTAATTCAAATAAAGTCCAGTTTCCAGCATTAAATGTATTTCACAGTTTTTGTTTCATATCTCCATCCGTCTTTGTTCGGTTGATGTTTTTATGTCACTCTACATTTATGCATACTTTTGAATGCTGTATTTCGGTGATAAGGTAACCATTCTGTGATAAAAATGTTTATGAAAATTATATAGACCACCCAACAGACTCATCGAGGTGAGACGCTAATCTCACCATAAAAAATTCAGAATTTAATTATTTTAAATTTTTCAAGTATTTTTGAGATGTTTTGTTTGTCTGTCTATCGATTGAAAGCGTGCTTCTCAATAAGAGTCACGGGTTATTTTGCAAAATTACCTTCCATTTGTGACAGCTCAATTTATATGCAGTGTTATTGTTTCAATTTGCTTAAGTCTTAAAATTTTTTACTTCGGAAGAAACACCTTTTTTCCAAGGGCCCGAAAGTAAAGGGCTCAACTTGTTAAATGAGTCAATGTTTGTATCAATGCGATTTTGTTCGCGTATCGTTTTAATTGTTTTTCGCTGATACTCATGAGTTCTGCGTAAATGCCTTCTTCGAATTCGTGGCATTATTGTTGTTACAAATAAGTTAGAAAAAAAACTTTAACATTACATATAAAAAATGTGATTTAGGTTAAGTTACAGATAAATTAAGTTCAAAAGGGGCATCATTACTACAACCACAGAACTAAATCACTAAATTCAAAAAGAACTGGTAAAATATTGTTAATGTTTACATCATTCATGGTCAGCACTTCACAGTTGAACAAAATTAAAATAGTTTTATGAAAAAGTTACATTTTCATTTTAGATCATTAACACTTCACATTAACATTCACCATCACCTCCAAGTAAATTGTTTATTCAATTGAGTTCCTCTGGGTGTCTTTGTCATATATAAATTACTTATAAGTTAAAATAATTAATTGTTCTTGGGATGATAATAAAATAAATAAACCAAAACAAATATTTATTTGAAAATCGACAGTAAATTTGTTTATAAACACATATGATTTTAAAAAGGTTGTTGTAAGTAGGTACAGGTACTGTGGAATTATATATGTTTTCAAAAAACTACTCTTTGTTTCGTAGGTTTTACATTATTATAATAAAACTTTCTGTAATTCCGATCAGTATCTACGACTAAACATATCCTGTCTTAATCTTGAGCCGAACTCTGAAATGGTTTTCTAAATACTCTAACTATACATAAAAGTTTAAAGTTTGCTTCAAGATATATATTCATTGGTTTCAATTCCTCTTAAAACACCTGGCTTTGCTGAAAATCTTTGTTTATTCCACTCAGCTGCTTTGTTTCAAATTTATGTTCCCATGTTAAATCTTATGGACAAATATGAAACTTTAAGGGCGTCTAGGGCTCTTCTTTTTAGTCTAACCTTCATAATTTTTATTTCCTGCAAAACTTCACGCCAAGCTCTTTCAAATGACACCTAAATTATTGAAATCGGCCCAGTAGTTTCGGAGGAGTAATGATCACAAAAAAACCCCTAGCGTATTAAATAAGTAGAGTAGGATTCACCCATGGTGTAAGGAAAAAAGAAAGGTGTGTGCAGGGTCAGCTGACGTGACGTATTTGGGCTCACGCAACTAGCGCTTACGACGACTACAGTACAAAACAGTTGATACAACTCAGTCAAAATATTTTGTGTACGGTCTTAGTTATGCAGTCAAACCGCCAGGTCCACTAGTTTCTCGTGCCCAACTACGTCATACCAGCTGACTATGCACACACCTTTCTTTTTTCTTTACACCATGGGATTCACCTAAGTTGGCCAAAACGAAAGTAAACAAACTATTATCTTCTTACGAACTTAACCATAAAATCCAGCTGTGCTGAAAACATTGTCAACGAACATCTGTTTAGTATAGCACTTGCAATAAAGGGAAAGTTCTGATGCAATTTTCAACTGGATGTTCACTTGCGCGGCTTAAAATATTACTAAGGGGCTTTTCCAAATAAATTATGTATTAACAGGGAGATGATGTGTCATGGATGCGGCATGGTTAATAGTCTAATATTTTGTAATGAAATAATATTTACAAAGAAATATAGGCGAGTTTTTGAATAGCCAGTATTACTTGCTGCAAGTCAGTATCTGAAAAGAGAGATTGTTTCATATTGCGGTCAAAACGTATTAAAATTGGCCCAGGAAAAATAAACAGTTAAACAAACTAAAATATTTGTAAATCAAGAAATAGAATCAAATTAAACTTTGGCAGCTATGTAAAAAGGTTGAATGGAAGTAAAAACTTCTAAAAATAGGCGATATTGTAAACATTAGTGGATCCGAGCGCACGGAATCGTGCGCTACTCTAGCAGAGCGATAATTCAAATGGCGACAAATTTAAAACACAATCATGCTAACACGATCCGTCTTGAGGGTTATGTTTACACACATTAAAAAATAACAGCAATTAAATTATCCAGCTGATAAAAATGTAAACAATTATAAACAATTATGTTAATCACTTAATCACTTAATCACTTTAATAAGACAGGTACCTCATTGAGGACGTTACCCTGAATATGAGTGAAGGATGAGTGTGATGATCGTGATGATTGTGGCGCGATCTTGTAGCCTTGTTACTGTTGTTCATAAGGATAATATGGGAACTTAAAAAACCCAATGGGGCAGAGCCCAAGGGACTTTATCAAAAATGTAAGGCCAGTTTGCAAATCTACGCGACACGCTCTTTCCAATGAGCCGTCAATGATCAAAATCGGTTAAGAAATGACGGAGGAGTTAATAAGACAAATTTCGTGTTGGCGTATTAATTATATAGATTCTATAACCTATAACAACTTATAAACAAACGCAACGTGGCGATTTGACAGTTCTGAGAAAATGTAAACAGACACCATGTGTAACCAACAATGTTTTCAATGTGACTTGTATAAAAATTTTTGATGAGATGATTAGTACATGCTTTGGCCAACTTACAGTTAGATTTTTTTAACAAGAAGCGGTCAAGACGAGGTGGAATATCTTTGGCAATGAACTTTTTTGTTTGTATTATAATCACGTGTTTCTACTTGTCAAATGTTGAGGTTAGGTTTAATAAAAACAAACAATATTCTAAGCCATTTTTTTTACAATTTTATTAACCGTTCAGCAAAAATTACAATGTTGCTTGCTATACAGGCTAAGGTTTAAACTATAGCTATGTGTATACAAATTATACCATTTTATACTTTTGTTTATTTTTTGGATAGTAAACAAAAGCATTATAAGGTAAACAGAAACACATGATTTTACTTCAAACAAAAGAAGTGCATCGTCTAAGATAATCCACTTTGTCTTGACCGCTTCTAGTTAAAAAAATCAAACTGTACGTGAATCCTACTCTATATATATAGAACTGATAGATAGATTATATGAATATTGTGGTATTTTCCAATATTAACAATTAACTAACAAGACTGAATGATTTACTTAATCTGTGACCAACAAATCTCTTGGTCGCATTGCCGCGATCTAAAATTCTCTTGATCGTTTCGCCGCGATCGTCTCTCGGTCAGTTCGTGGCTACCAAAGCTTATTAATCATCGCCTTATTTTTACCTCGTGGCGAAATAAAATAAAATAAGAGAGGGTCGTGGCCGTCAAATCCCTGTAA
This sequence comes from Flexamia atlantica, assembly GCA_035578135.1. Lineage (NCBI taxonomy): Eukaryota > Metazoa > Arthropoda > Insecta > Hemiptera > Cicadellidae > Flexamia > Flexamia atlantica. The sequence continues at coordinate 138,501,042 of JAQJVK010000001.1, read as the reverse complement.
ATCTTTTTCAATTAGAGCAAAACTCGCTTTGCAGCGGACCTGCACACTCAGCGAATTTCAAACGCTTGAATAAATAATTTACAGTTGTATAGGTTTGAACAAATGGTGTTCTTGGTATCTGGGGGCCCCAAAACAAAAAGTTATGGTGGTCTTGGGCTTAGGTCTTACCACGAGACCTGCGGTAATTGGTTCTTCCCTATAGGGGGAATTCGCTAGAGGTCGGGAAAAAGTAATGAATTTAAACATTTGGTCGGGAATTTTGATACTTGAGTAAAAAACTAAACAAAATATAGCAGTTTACTTCATTGGTATTGTCATCGCGACCAGAAAAGCTCTCAATCAAAGCAACAAGCAAATATTTCGATAATATCGTGGCCAGAAATCAGTTGTTTACATCGCGGCTGGAAAATCTCTCGGTCGTATTGTGACCGGAAAATCGCTCGCTCGTTTTGCGGCCAGCAAATCTCTAGGTAGCATAGCAGCCGAAAAAATCTCGAAAATCTCTGGTGCATTATTATGGCCATCAAGTATCTCTGTGGCCCTCACGTACATCTCTCGGTCGTATTATGGCCAGAAAATCGCGCTCTCGTCTCGCAGTCGAAAAATTGCTCGCTCGTTTTTGCGGCCGGAAAATTGTCTGCTTCTATCGCTGCTGACAGATCTCTTGGTTGCATTGCGGTTGTCAAGTCTCGATTATATATTGGCCATGTCGTGGCCGAAAAATCGGTCGTTTTTATAGCAGTTGGCACGCATGTATCATGGTCGTTTCATGGGCGGTAATAACTGGATTATTTGCAGCCGACGAATCTTGGTTGTATCACAAAACAAAACACATCTTTAGAATTTGCAGCGATCGGCGAAATTCCCACGGTCATTTCGCGGCAATAAAATCTAACGGTTTTGTCGCGTAGCTGGTAATCTCGGTTGTATCACAGTTTTACAAACTTTTAACCGGCCTTTAAATTTGCCGCCCCCAGAAATTTGCCGCCCTGGGCCCGGGCCCATGCCTAAATCCGGCTCTGGGTGCGCCCTCGCAACAGTTCCAAGGTGAAACTCTCAGACAACGCCCCCACTCGTCTAGGTTTTACTTCTCTTAATGTTTCTTTTATGCAAGTACAATATTGTGCATATGCCAATAAATATACAAAGGGGCGGGTGGCTTGGTGGCAGTGGTGGGCAGCGGTGCCTACAGGGGGGGATTATGACGCCAATGGCGTCATAGAATTTTTTGGGGGGGATTGTTTTGTTTTGTTTTCTGTACAGGTAAAACGTACTACTACTAATTTTTTCTTTGTTTGAAATTCATTGTTGGTGATGGTGATTTTATATTTTGATTAGGATTTTTGCGGACATTTGCCATCACTGATTTGTTAGGGGCGGTTTCAAAGGAGAGTGTGAAATAAGAGAGCTAGAAACTACAGAGAAATTTACGATTTAATTATACATAAAAATATTTGGCCATTTCACAGGAAATTGTCAGAGAAATACTAAAACTAAGGAAAGAAACAGAGTTACTTGGTAATTAGAGAGCGTTGCTTAGTTTATTATCACTTTGTCCACCGAAGGGTAGAACCAGGAGCGGGTCACCAAAGGCGCGAAGTCTTTGGGGTGGTGTTTCTTCTCACAAGGTGAAGAGAGGTCCTACGTAGCCGTAGAATACAAATAGAGCGGGATATTCACTGTAACGGTCCTTCTTAAATAGCTTTAAGAATTCTTCACAAAACACTTGATTTTGAGAGGCACTTTACACTTAGTTCATTTTTAGTATCTCTGACTGGGGAATATTTACTTAATTTGTTGGAAAAAAAGGATAATAATACTTTTAAAATAAAGCTACATCGTTACTAAATACATACAATTCAAAATAATATAAGAAAACAAACTATTTGATGAAAAATGAGGGACAGAATAAGAGCTGCATGTTAATACAGTGAAGACAGGAGCAAGAATGGACAGTGGTGTCTGGAAAAACCAGCTACAGAAAGAGAAAGTTGTGTGGGGGGAAGACTCTGCACCCACCCTATGACTTAAATTATTTTTCTATACTAAACACTGATTAGTAAAAAACAAGTTTCACGACGTTTCGGGATCTGGAATCTGATCCCGTCTTCAGGTGGAAGAAAACCTAGAACATAACAAGATTAGTAACACATGGCCAGGAAAACCTGGGCAAAAACACAGCTAAAACAGAGAACTGTAAAAGCAGTCACGAGCACACTAAGCTGAAAATAAAAACAATAACACAAAATACACAGGAATCACAAGTAACAAGTCACCAGACAGGAGAGAGCACGTCCACACCCAATCAGAGCTGAGTAGAGGGCAGAGACTGGTGGGAGGAAAGCAAATGGCGGTGGCGACGGAAATGGCGGCGACACAGCCAACCAAATCACGGCGCGCTACCGGTGGCGAAAACCTGAAACAGAGACATGTGATATGCAAATTCCGTGTGTCTGTGTTTTTTAGTTAATTTTTAACCTGATTTTCCCCTTGGCCTTGCTACGGGTTAACATGTTGTGAGAATTTTGAACAGAATTGTTAGTAATTACCCTATTTGCTAACACTTTATTTTCCCTGTCTTTCAATTCTTTGTTTAATATTGGTAGCCATACTGGCCTTATTTCAAGTGAAGATTGACTGATTGGTTGGTCTGCTAGTTTTATGTATGAAGCTTCAATTAGTTTTCTTTTGAAAAAATGAGGTTCGCAGTGTACTATTTTTGCTTCGTCAAAATTCATCTGGTGATTTTCAGACCAGCAGTGTTGAGCAATTTTTGATTTCCTGATTTAATCCATCTTGATTTGAGCAAATGCTCTTTGCTCTGTCAAATAATGAGTAAGCTACCCCTTCTTTGATAGATTTTTGATGGTTTGATTGAAAATTTAAGTACTGCCCTGTGTGTCTTTTTTCTGAAAACAGTTGTCCTAAGCTTGTCCCTATCCTTTTCTACGCACACATCCAAAAATGCTAGTTTGTTTTGGATTTCCTCTTCCATTGTTAGGCGGATGGAAGGAGAAATACTGTTAAGATGTCCTAAAAAGTCTTTTAGTTCATCGTCTCCATGCGGAAATACCACGAAGGTGTCATCGACGTACCTCCACCAAATCTTCGGTTTGAGTTGAGCCAAAGACAAAGCCTTTTGCTCAAACTCCTCCATAAAGATATTAGCAAAGATAGGCGACAATGGCGACCCCATGGCCATCCCCTCATCTTGACGGTATAATTTACCCTCTAGTTCAAAATAGTTACATTGAGTGCATAATTCAAGCAGTTCCATAATGACATTAACAGGAAGTTTAGTACGTTCAGTTAGACTTTCATCTTTTTCGAGCCGAGACTCGTTAATTTTAAGGTTTCAGGAACTGGGACATTCGTGAACAGACTTTCAACATCAAAACTAACCAGCTTATCCATCTCAGCCAGCACTATGTCCTTTGACTTTTCAACGAAGTCTTTAGAATTTTTTATGTACGAGTCAGTTTTTCCTACCAATGGTTTCAGGATGTCCAGGAGGACTTTAGACAGTTCCCTACACGGTGAGTCGCGAGAGCTAATTATAGGCCTAAGAGGTACATCAGTTTTATGAATTTTAGGTAACCCATACATGTGTAGGATTTTCGAGTGATGCGGTGTTAAACGAGTTCTTTGTTTGTCAGAAAAAAACTGTTTATGCTTCCTAAGAGTGCTTGCAACTTTACGCTCGAAACTTTCTGTAGGATCTTTATTTAGGTTTTAGTATTTAGTTTTTTGACTTTGTTACGGGGATTGAGTCCGCTGTGTCTCAGCTCCCTGAGACTCAGGGGGATCAGTTTCGGTGCGAGGCCAGCATCTTACTGAATAAAATTCCTGTCCCAAAGCCCAACCTAAAGAAAGAGGAAATCAAGGCAGTATCTATCCTTGGGAAAGATGATACTATCAAAATATTACCCGCGGATAAAGGAAACGCTACAGTTGTCTTGGACACAGTAACATATAAAGAGAAAATATTGGAAACTCTCCAGGCTGGTACATATACTGTACTAAATTTACCTTATACATACTTCACCTCAATAAAGATTTACAACCATCTGCCAATGTCCCTTTAGAGTCAAACGAACACAGTTAAATTTTAAAAAATGTTAAAAGAATTTCTAGTACTAAAGGAGTTTTATAGCTTGAATATTTTACTTGATTTTTGTTATGTTGTGCTGCATCTTATATGTATTATGTAGGCTACTGACGATTGTTATGTACATTATTGTGTTTTTTGACAATAAAGAAATTTGATTTAAATGATGAAATTTTGTGGTATTAGTTTCAACAAATGTACTAATTTTCAAGTTAATGCCCCAAGTTCTTTTATCAGTGTTTGATTGGTGGTTACACATGAGCATTTCAAGACGCTCACGGGAACTTTTATATTTATTTAATTCATTTCCAGCAATTTATGCACATTCTAGAAGCCTAATTCACTCTGTATTTCGTAATGTTTACAAGATTGCAGCAAACCAACGTCTACATTTCACATGTGATCAGGCAATTACAATAAATTGGGTAATTAATTAATTAATACCATAAAATTACATTATCCAATCTCTATTTTTCATAAGACATCATTTTTAGTTCCTCAGAACTTCATAAGGTCTTTCGTATGTAGCTACATCAATATAATATTGTGGCAAGTAAATTAATTTAACAAAATGTCAGTCATTTTAATTAAAAGTTGTCATATTGTTAAAAAGGTATAAACTTAAGAGTTCATAAAAACTTCAGTTTTATTGGCCTGTACCTGAAATTATGTTACCACTACCACAGATGAAACAATAGTTTTTATTTTGTTTTTTTCCCTAGACGAGGGCCAGGCTTAGAAGTTTTCATGGACATGCACTCATGCACTGCAGATTGTTAATTAATTACTTTTTTAACTAACTTGTATGTTTTCTCATACTAGAAAATTAATTTCTTTTATCAGCATTTTCAGATGTTGTTATATTAAGTTTAATTAATAAAAATAATATTAACTGAATATTGTTTTTTTGTTAGTTACAATTACAATTAGGAGGGGTTCTACCAAATTAAGCAGGGGGCCATCCATAAATTACTTAATGCTCCTAGGGGGGGAGGGGGGTGTTGGGCAGCGTTATACACCGTTACAAGGGAGGGAGGGGGGGGGTTCAACGCAAAAGTTATGTAACTATTCAATCTTAATAATTAATACCTTAAATTCTTTAAAAAATGTTCAATTCTGAGTACAATTTTTTTGACTTTTTAAGGGGGGGGGGTGATAACACAGTGTTTTGTAATTTTTGAGGGAGGGTTAGTGCCGGCGTTACAAGGGGGGAGGGGGGATTTGAAAAGGTCAAATTAAGCGTTACGTAATTTATGGATAGCCCCTAGGGTGTTGAACTTTTCTGGAGTCATTCTCAGTAATAACGCGTATTCTTGGGGGGGTCATTGCTACTCAGTTCTCTGAGGAGGGCATTTGATGCGCCCCAAAACGGCTGATTTTGTAACCACCTTTGAGTCCACGTGCGATTAGACCGATTAAAACCTTCCCGCAAGCTCTTCAAGCTCTTCACATAAAACTATCGTGAAAGATCAGATAACCCCTCCGAAAGGACAAGAACCCTCCGTTCTTCAGACATTTTCGAAACAGACAGGTTTATTTGTAATGGGCGAGTTTGAAGCGACCTGCAAGTCATAAGTACGTGCAAACAATCCACCACAAGTATCAGTAGAGCGCCAGCCGGAGGTCGCGAGTAGACCGCCAGAAAAATCGTCTGCTACTGACTACTCCCACGCAAGAAACTTGGCGTCGTCTAAACCAGGCTTAACACCCGCTTTTACCCTATTTGTTGCATATTTAATCGCTATTTTCTTATGTATTTGAAATTAATGATGTCTTAATTTATCTTCTAATGTTTAATAATAAACACAAGTTATCTTCCAAGTTAATTTTATTTTTTAAGTTATGTTATTAGCGAATTTCCCCCACAGGGAAGAAGCTATTACCGTAGGTCTCATGGTAAGACCTAAGCCCGAGACCATGATAACTTTTCGTATTGGGGCCCCCAGAAGCAAAAAACACCATTCGTTTGAATATATATATATATATATATATATATATATGTCTGTAAGCACGATAGCGGCTGTAAAAATGGTCAGATCTTAATGAAATTTGGTACAGACATGTAAAGTGGTAATCAATTGGACGAGTTCGTAAACCAGCCCGATCGGACCACCACAAGAGGGGGTAGAGGGGGATAAACCCCCCAAAAATGGCTTTTTTGCGTTTTTCATATGGAAAAATTAAAGCCATCCCATTTTGGATTCCACCATTGAATTCAGCTCAAAAAAACAAACAATTTAGTATCATGAATCATAGCTCTATGTCCATTGGTTACCGAGATATTGAAAGTGGTAAATACAGTAATCTGGGAAGTGGGACACTGTCATAAGTAATTATATTTTAAGGGGAGGAAGAGATAGAACCTATCACGTAGCAAGGCCTAGATTAGAAATATTTAAATCTTTTTTCATGTTTACAGGCCCTAAGTTATTTAGTAAACTTCCTGAAAATGTTCGTAATATAAAATCACTCCATAAATTTTCCAGTGCTGTTTATAAGTGGCTCTTAACGATTCCTCACATGGATTTTTTCCGTCTGTAATATAATTTCCCGCATATATATATCTTTTCCTGTTTTTATTGTTGCGTTGCCTATATTTTTGTTATAACGGCTAATTATGTTTTTTTCTTGTAATGTAATTTTTAGTATTCTTTTGTTGTATTCTATTTCCCACTCGCCACTGTCCTTAGCTTTATTGGTACCCCACTACAGGATTTCCTAAGGGGCTACCTAATTTCAGAAAAGCTTACAATAGTAAAAGCTTTCAATTTTCAATGATTTAATTTACTAGAAAGTAATATTTACAGTTGTCTGTTGAGTTATATGATTTAGTTAAAGTTAAGATTAGAAGACCAATTTTTGTTATTGTGAATTTAATTTGGTTATTTTGATTTCTTAAGTAAATGGTATATTTAATTTAATTCTATATTACGTATTACTTATATGTCATGCATATGTCATGCTTATGCTTATTTTCATAAAGTTTATTTGCATCATTAAGGCTGTACATAGTTGTTAAATGTAATTCATAAGAGTTATGACTGTTGTACTTTATGTATTCTATTCTATTTTGTATATGTGCTTTTCTGAAATAAATATTTTTTCTTTCTTTCTTTCTTTCAGTACATTGTCCCAATGTTAACCTTATGGGAAATTAGTAAAATTCTATATCTCGCTTATTTCTCAACATATCTTGATAAAACTTGGTAAATAGCTTATTCTAGTTCAGATCTATTAAATATTGAATTTAAACCACCCAGTTTTAATATACCTGTAGCAGTAAACCTGCATACTCATTCCCCATGTTATTCTTATGGAGCTTACAAAAACATATAAGATCTCGCTATGTTGGATTGAAATATGTTGTTTTGCATTTGAAATTCGCTAAGTATACAGGTCTGCTGCAACGGGGGTATTTTTATTTTTTTACAAGCAATGGATTCGGCTTGTTATGGTTTGTGACTTCATTCGATCACGTGATAAAAAAGCCTACTCCTAGTTATAATGGAAAGCAATAAAACAATATGTCTCTAGATGTTCAAGATGTTTTCTTCAATTTGAGCATCTGAGGTTTTTGCCAAGCTTTATGATGTTCGTTTGGTTTGATACAAGACTAACTAGACATAAATATGTTTATCCAGTATAATTTATAGGCTAAATAAATTATACTGGATTATTGTAAATAGGTAAATATACCTATTTACAATGTTTTTTATTTTTCAGAAAATTAACATTGGGACAACATACAGTTTTTATTAGTTGAAGGGGTCCCCCATAAAACGTTCTAAGCTACAAAAACCTAGTTTCGAGTAATCAAGCGTTGAAAGTTGAATTCTAAAATTTACGGGTTTTTCAAAGTTAGAACTTACAATCATATATAATTTTTCAATATCTACTTATAACATCATAATGTAGTCTTTTAATACATTTTTACTTGCCATTAAGCATTTTAAAACATTTGACGTGTTTTTTGGGAGGTTAAAACGTTCTAAATGACTGGCGTTTGAAACGTTCTCTGACAGACTACTCTTCTGCCTTAGGAAGAAAACGTCAGAAAGTGTAGGAATACTAACGTAAATTAAAATAAAACTTAAGATGAAACAATTTTATTTATATAAAAGTACAAAAACGTAATTTTGCTTCATAACGTGATATGTCATTTTGGTAAAAGTTATCCAAATGTGGAGCTTTAAACGTTATTCTCCTCACTTCTTTTGGGGGCAATTTTCTAGGCCTTGACTTCTTAGTTTTTGAAGTAAGGGTAATCCAGCTTTTCTACATTCCTTCCTGGTCTTATCCTTCCACTCTTCAATATTTACTCCACGTTTCTTAATTTTATTTACGAGTTTTTGGTCGCTAGGTTACAACGCAACGGCCGACGGGGAGTCTTATCTTTTGGCGAGTAGAACATTATTCCCGAGAAAGCCCGTACAGTCCCGCGAAGCACGCCAACTTTGACAGACGAAATCAGGGCTGCCAACTCAAATATCATATCTTCAAATCAAAATATACCACGGTGTAGCTCGTGTCCTAGAGAACTTTTTTCACTGAATATCTCCGATTTTGAAATTTTGTCGTTTAGAACGTTTTACGGGGGACCCCTTCAGTTATTGAGTACGCTATATATAAAGAAACTTTATTTAGTTCAGTACAAAATTGTGCAGGAGGAGGAAAGGACTTCAACTTGTGAAGTATTCGATGAAAACTCCAGACAGAGATTACAGATAAAGAGAACAGCTAACTATAGCTCTGGACAGCCTTACTGGCGGGTGAGTGAGTGCGCTGTTGTCGTTAACATCTGCAATGTTTTGGTAATAAATCACATGGTCATTTGTTTATGTAAAGGTACTTGACACTAGAAAATATTTTGCTGCAACCGCAAGTGCAACCAATGTGAAATGCTTGGAAGCTCAACACAATTCATGAAGTACGACGACAAAAGTGTGGAAACACATTCTTAAATGTAAACAAATCATTTAAGATGAAAGGTTGCCAAAACAAATAGAACAACTGATGCATTGCATTTTCCAGAAATTTTAATTGCGTAAGAAATCTCTCGGTGGAATATTACAGGGCATTGTAAATGAGGTGAAACGTAAACAAAGTTTTGACAGTTCTACTAAAACATGTGTTTATTTAGCAGACATTTTGGGAGATTACAATTTTCGCCACCCGCCAGTAAGGCTGTCCAGAACTATAGAATGGGTTTCAATAAAACATTGTCATCAACAAAATATTGAAAACTGATCATAATTTATTCTATACAATTGTCATTGCACTACCAAAAATGTAACAAATTCATTAAATGGTTTTTTCATTAAATTGCTTTTTTAAAGTATTTACTTATTTACTTTATATCCTTCACTATATTAAAGAAAGAATCAAATAAAGTCTTGTATGAGCTATGTAAAACAACAGAGAAAAGGCAACTAGGTTTTTATGAAAAAAAAAAGACAAACCAAATGAACTTAACAAATCAATCTTAAATTGAATATGTACACCCGTTAAAGGCAGGCCTGCATATTCAGTAAATTTTAAATGCTTCAATGTAAATTCTTCCCAACATAATCGATATATGACTTTTTTCCATGAAAAAAAGACGAGGAATGAGTATGCAGATTTGCTGCTATAGGCAAATTTGTAAAAATGGGTGATTTGAGTCAATATCCATAAGTCCTAAACAAGTCAAAGCCATGTACCATAAGTTGTATCTATGATATAGAATTTTATTTTTTCCCATATAGATAACATGGAGGAATAAGTATCCTTTTCTTGCGCTGCCTCAAAAATGGAAAACAACAAGATTTTTCTTTACCAAAAACACGTTTTAACTAGACATCTATGATAGAAAACCAGTAGAATACTGTCCATATTTAAGCAAATGATCAATAATAAATATAGAAGAAGTAGTTTCCGTTTGTTGTAATGGGTAGTCGTAAAAACTACCCATCCGACCGGACGGCAATTTTACACTAAGGCAGAACTTGAACCAAAACAAAACATACTGGTTGAAATTCAACCAGGAAATATTTGTATTCAGTTTTTATTCATTTCTCCAATAAAAGATGTGACTGCATTTGTTTAGATTTTGTTGTTATTATGTAACCAACAATGTAACTTATAAAGTCCATGATAATTTTCTCAATTTCAAATTTTTCTCCATTATTAAAACAATAAACAATTTTAAAACAGTTTGTTGTTTTAATAATAATATTAAGCCAAAATAGCTATTATTTACTTAATAAATTATCTTTATATAATGAGAAAAATGTACAGACAAGAATTCATTTTTCTCCAACTCTTAACAACTACATTAAATTTTAATGGGATTCTGCTCATCTACTGGAAACTATTTTCATGATGGTATGCTTAGATTTTTCCTGTGTTGCACAGGCTTCATTACCGAAGTACTGAGGAAACAAATTCAGCATTTGCCCATCCCTATTTCAAACTATACATTGTAGATTTCTACAGATAATCTAAGTAGACCCTTAAAAAATTCATTTAAGGAGCAAAAAGCAATCTTTTCAGCATTTGAACACTTCAATCAATGGACACCCAATTTAATTTGAAATTCACTGAGTATGCAGCTCTGCTGCAATGGGAGTATTTATGCATTTTAAATTTGCTGAGTATGCAGTTCTACTGCAACAGGGGTATTTAATAATAAAATACAATAGGCCTAGTTAGTATGAACTTTTAATGGTTTACTGATGAGAGATAAAAAAAGCTGTTTTAGAGAATGACCATGAAATCAGTTAACAATGGCAAAAAAATCACCCATAATTTTTTCACTTAAAATAAAACTTCTATGTATACTAGAAAACTTAAGATACAGTACACCTCCGATGATCCGGACCTTATATTATCCGGATCCCGGATTATCTGGACAGGCCAACCAGTGATATAAATATCAAGGAAAAAACATGATTTTAGTGATTTTTACATGTGAACAGAGTTTTCTAAAAGTAAAATACAGTAGAACCTCGATTAACCGTCACTCTCGGGACCGGGAGTATGACGGTTAAGAGAATAGACGGTTAACAGAAATTAACTATAAACCTATTCAATACGTAGATTTAAAATATTTTGGAAGAAATTAAACCCTGTATAAGTGGATAATACATATTAATATTTAAATTACATTCATAAAATGGTAATTACAGACCTTCTAAACTGTATGTTGAGCTCATTCAGTGTTCGTAAGGAATTACATAACCTCACATTAAAAGACAGTCCGTCATCTTTTAAATGAGTCCGCCAACACCATAAATCAGCTCGATACTTGTAGCTGTTTCGCCCTTCCCCAAACGTTTAATAATTTCGATTTTTTGGTCCTGCCCTAGTACGACTCGTTTTCGTTTTTCAGCCATCATTAACAATCAACAGTTACTGTACTGCAGTTGATTAACAGTACGTATCTAGCTACACACTGTGTAACAGCAAACACCATGTAACGCTGAACTACGAGGCGTGTCATATAACCAAAAAAATCAACATGCCAATGAGTAATAAATAACTCGCTCACCCCCATACCACTCCTTGCGTGGGAGTGGTGATTTGGCGATTTTCGGCGTAAACTCAAGGTCATTAGCCGCGGACAGTCGCGTTCGATCACAATGGCGCTTGCACTTTCTTCCGTGCCAATTTACAACATATTGCGAGCCCGGAAGCAGTGACGGATAACAGAGAGTGACGGATAAAAGAGTGACGGTTAATCGAGGTTCTACTGTACAATTTCAATTCATCACTTCAAGCATCTGGTATTGAACAAATTTTAAGTCACTGCATTTCCTTAATACTACATTACACGAGTGTTTTGGTTTGCCACTATCAGCACCAGCAGTTACTAACATGCGTTACCTACGGACATTTGGCAGATAAGTTCATTACAGTAGAGCCCCTCATATCCGACCTCGGTTTTACCAATTCTCGGTTTATCCCGTCGCTTCTCAGAGGCCTACATCAAAGTGTATTCCTCATGCTTGCATATTCCCTTATGGCTCCAGTTTAGTACCAACAATCAGAATGTTCTAAGCTAATGTTAATGTGTACCGGTAAGTTCAGCAAGCCTCGTGTACATCCCTCTCATCAGACCACACGCGGCGAATTGCTCGCCTAGTGTGGCAAGTAGGATCCACCCTAATTCGGCAATAGTGAACTTGAACCAATAATTTATACTGCTGTGTATACACTACTCAGTTGAGCTGGTAACTTCAAAACTTTTATATGTATCCAGTGCGGTTAATAATTGTTTTGTTTATTCAAATATCATTTTAGGCCTATGACAGGCATACAGATGAAAGCTATGACAGTAGTAAATACTATTGAATTGGAAAATGATTTCATTCATTCAAAATGATGGGTGAAATGAGATCAATTAATTAGTGTTCCAAGTGATGTGTAGTGTTGGTTTTACTAACATTTTTGAAACAATCCAAAGAGGTGACTTAAAACTCTACTTTGGACTTAATTCAATAGCTACATATTATTACTTAGTTATGAATTATCGTTTTCATAATAGGTTGGATTATCCGGCCTGGGCTCAGTCCCGTGGAGGCCGGATATGAGGGGTTCTACTGTGCTGTCCTTTGTTGTGTTTATAGTTGAGAAAGCTTTTGTGAACTCTCATTTAAGTTTCAAATAAGTGGGTATGAACCTAACATGTTGCACAGTCTTGATTCACTGGTTGCAGCATCAAGATAGGTTCACCCGGTCCTGTAGGTAAAAACCCGGATAGGTGATCCGGAATATTTTGCTATCGAGATCAGTGTTCCCCCACATTAATCCAGATAATCCGAGATATACATTCCTGCTAAAAACAATGAATTCACATACACTAAACCACATTGATAACAACTGATAAAAGAAAATACCTAGATCTACAATGTATATACAATTTGTTGGAGTCCTAATGGTAAAAAACAATCAAATCTTTAAAGGTACAAATTGCAGTTTGCACATATAAAAGCCTGCACTAAAAATATAATGCTCTCAACTGTTCAAAAATAGGAAATTTCAACCATTGAAATAATGTAAAATCAGTTGATTCTTTCAACTTTCAAGTAATACAACATTTGCAATACCCAAGTGGAAATGCAAAATGGTTATAAAACTTGCAGTTCACTGTATTTTTAGTAAACAATAATGAAAACATAGTAACTAATTTTCTATTACTATAATTTCTCAAACAGTTTCTTAACACTGCAGTTATTCATTCTCGCCATCTGCACTAACAGACTTCTTCTTCTTCTTCTTTTTCTTCTTAGGAGGTTCCCCATTTTCATTAGCTTGGGTAGTTAGCGATTCATCTCCAAAGTCTATTCCATTTTCATGTGTATCATTTGCTTCACCTATCAATCACATTATTTGATTCATTATTATATAAAGAAAAATAAAAAATACATAATTTTTAACAGAGGTGTGAGGATAGTGAATTTTTGGATCGGTAACGAGGGTAACATTTCGGGGGGCCCAGGGGGAAATTTGAACTGAAAACTTGTGTTTTTAGGCAATCTAGAGACAAAAACATACTCAATTTTCAATTTAAAACAACAGTTTTTTATTGGATTAATATATTACAGTATTCTTGTTTAGGTAATTAGGGAAATAAAAAAACTTGTTTAGAGGTTCAAACCTTAAATTTATTATTTACAATACTTTCTTCAGAAAACTTAAATTAAAAGAAAAACAATAAGTCCTAAGTCGAGCCTTCTTTTTCCAGTTTCTCCTCCCTTAGCATAACGCTCGATTATATTATCGATATTCACCTCAATATCACGATGTATGTATGTATAAAAAACATAATCCTTTCTACCTCTCTACAACCATTCGTTGGCACGATTTAACTACCTTTACATTTGCCTTTTATCAGCGATCGGCAAATACTCACGATCGTTTTTCACGGCGATCGCGAATTCCGCAAAGCTACATCAGCCATTTATCCGCGATTGGCTGATATGCGCTATCGTATTTCGAGGCTGTTTACAAATTCCACAGAGTTTTCTTAGCCGTTCACCAGCGACTAACAAATACTTGCGATCGTTATCGCGGCCGATCGCGAGTTTTGCAAAACTACGTTTGCCGTTTTTATTCGCGATCGGCTAATACGCGTGATACTTTTTGCGGCCGATTGCGAGTTTCTCACAGCTGGATTTGCCGTTTATTCGCGATCGGCAAATGCGCGCGATCGTGTTTTGCGGCGGATCGCAAGTTTCATGAAGCTACACACTTGTTGCGATCGCTAAAACGATCCCGGCCCTTAAGTTTCCTGAAGGTAATTTATATCCCACCCGAAAATCGGGGATTTCATTTTGCCGAAAATTTCTGATTTTCCCTCATTCTCGGGGGGGGGGGGGGGGGGGGGGGGCAATTGGCCCCTTTGCCCCCCCCCCTTGGATCCGCCACTGGATCGGATTCGGATCAGATAGCTTATGTTCGGATCGGTTAACACCGGATTCGGGTATTTACAGCGCAGTGTAACGAGCAGATTTAAGTTTTCTCATAAACCTAAGCTAATTGCAAGGAACCACCATATTATCCTTATGTGTAAAGTAAGTTTTGCCTTGATAGGCTTGAGTTGTTTATTGTTGTGATTCAATGTTTCTAATATAGGTAAATTGTCAATTATTAAAGAATGGAAAGGTACAACTCATTAACTGTTAATAATTTAGAAATTTATTGATTCCCCATGTAGTCCTGCAGCTGACAGCACTTCTGTGTGCAAACTTGCGTTGGCTGAATTTTATTGCTGGCCCTGTTTGTTTATTACATGGGAAGGATAAAAAATTTGGGTGGACCTCTCCTACCCCCCACGTTTTCCCAGGATGGCGTTTTCAAAATGGCCACCAATTATCTGTTTTTTACCACTAAATTTATAAAAATCATGACTATCGCCCAATCTGTGGATTTAACATCACAAGAATCGGTGGAAATTACCACTTAGGATATATCTAGCGATTAAAATCTCGTTTTCAAAAGTTGCATCACTGCATGTCCGCCATTTTGGAAATAATCCGCCATTTTGAATTTATGTAAGCTTTTAATTGATCAGTCATTGTGAAGCTCAAAACCAACATAGGATCGTGATTTTCATTTTATTTTAAACCCAATTAAATTTCCTACATGAAAATTTCAGGTGGAATACAGCCAATTAGTGAAAACAATGTGTAATTTTAATGTAAAACAAGTCCCTAAAAAATTGACAATAAAATTTTCGTGTTTTACGAATTATTTTGCTAACAACGAATCATACGCCTCCATTTTGGAAAAAAAGGAACTAGAATGTACGAAACTAATCTCAAGGCATATGAATAACTATCTAAGACAAGATTTCATAGTACATTCACCGCTTGTCAGTCTTTTATGGAAATAATTCACTATTTTGAATTTATATTAGTTTTCAATTGACAAAGCATTTTCCGGCTAACAGTTGCCGTAAACACTTATATTTTCATTTTATTTTACTCTTTGTTTAAGTTCCTAAGAGAAAATGTAAGGTGGAATGCATGAAATAAACAAACAATACAAAGTTGCAATGTAAAAGTAGTATTTTAATGATTTTCTAATAGTAGGGTAAAAAGCAGGCCATTAGATGTCTTCTTCGTGATTATGTAGGCTATGTTTTGCAACTGGTGGCAACCATTTTTTTTGTTTTTTTTTGTTACCTATTGAATGCAAAGAGTGAGTTTGCCACTTTCAAATTTGGTGCGGGGACCAGGAATCCAAGATGGCGGACAAAATGGCCTATTAATGTTGTAAGCTTAGTTTTTTTACCTTTTCCTCGCTACATTTGATGAAAATTCGGCAGTTTTAACAAATAATTCGTTGGGAGAGGGGGAAAACTTAATGTTGGTTACATTTTCACATCCGGTCGCCATATTGGATCCGCCATATTGGATAAAGTTATTTTTTGAAATGCAAATATGGGGTTGTGACACATCATTTCAAACTGCTTTATTGTGACAAACTCAACGCTGTAATCATTTTTTCTAAATCTCTGTCTGTTCTCAAGTAATTAGTAAATTATTTAATAATATATTTTTATTTTTTCTGTTTCTTTTAGTCCGATCGCCAAACGATATGACCTTGAATTAAGGTCCAACTCACACTTTGTGATCGATTCTTTACTATTTGATAAATTGAACAAGATTATGAGGGGTTCCAGAGTGGCACCCATTGAAAATTTTGAATATCTATGGTCAAAGTTCCATTGCCGAAAATAAAGAAACAAATATTGAACAAAATCGTATATATGTCATCCATACGAATATTTTCCAAAATACTGTTTTGATGGCCAATGGTTGCTTGATGGTAAATACTTAATTTAAAGTGGATAATAGTTGTCACATATTTCTTTTTATAAGAAATACTAGAAATGGTGGTTTAATGTAATATGATTACATTTTGTTATATCATGCCAGGGCTGTACCCAGCTTTGGCGGGCCCCAGTAAAGATATTAGGCCGGGCCCCTCATGTCCTGGTACTGCACTCGTTCCACTTGAAGCCGTAGCTGATTTCCGGCCCGTCAAAAGTGGCGACCTTTTTTTTTCACTCACGCGTCTCGTTTTTGGCCCCTTTGTTGTCCGTTCGGGCCCTTTTTACCTGTTCCCGGGCCTCTACACGTTTCGCCGGGGGGCTTCACTATTTTGGGGGAGTTCTGACCCCCTCCGGGCCCCCCCTTGGACCCGCCCCGGGCCCCGGTAAAATTGTCCCGGGAAAACCTGTCTGAGTATATCATACATCAAATTCATGCTCTGCTTTTATAAATTACAATATCTGGGGACCGAGCTTCGCTCGGGGGAAAGCGGTGACATTTTCAAATATACATGTTCATATTGCTCCCCACAATGACAATTAAGCTTTGTAATTTGATTTACTGAGGTTTAAGTTTTGTTCATTGAATTTATTCGGTCTTTGTTTTCTAATTGATGCTCTCATTGCTCATTTCAGTGGCCAAGCCCTGTGACAAATGTTGTATATCCCAACGGTGTCTTCATGAATTGCTCATCACTGCCATTCGTTAACAGATTACAATATCACAGAAAATGCAAATTATATGATCTTACTTCACAAATAATCTATCTTCTATATTATTAATTCTGTAAGCGATTTTTTAAAAATCAAAATTGTGAGAGTTTGACAGCTTGCAGGATGACAGGAGATGGCTCAAATGAAAGGTCTCGGCCCCAGGGGGTCAGAAAAAATAGCAGATTATGTCCAAATATACCAGAAAATGAAAAATAACAAAAAATATCTTCCATTTAAAATGCATTGGGATTGAAAAGATTGAAAAACGTCTGCTTTGTTTACATTAAACATGTGGTGCTAATGCTTCATTCAAAGCCATATGGTAGATGTTGACATGTGGGATTTTTTTCAAAATGCAGCTAACTATGCAAGTTCAATGTACTATAACAAAAATATTTTAAATTAAAGATTTTCTGATTAAAAAAAAAATAATTAAGGGTTTGAGTTTTCATAATTTGAAATTATAAAAATTTAAGTACGTTTGTTTAGTTTATGTTATAACGATGCAGATTTAATACTAAATGATCGATATATATAATTAGGTAAGTGAAATTTCTGCACCGAAATTGTGGGAGTTTGGAAGGTCGCAGTATGATGGGGGGGGGGGGGGGGGGGCTGAAACTGAAGGTCTCCATCTCAGGGACTGGGAAAAAATACTGAAATTGCTTTAAGCTTACTATAAAATGAGAAATAACGTAAAATAACTGTCATTTAAAAACCATTAAGATATAAAAAGGTCTGCTTTGTTTAATTAAAACTAAATGCTAGAAATAATCATAATTTTGTGGATCCAAAAACCTTTTTTTCTAAGAGGGTATTTTGCACCATAGTAAAGAAGGATTATGCTTAGGGGCTATTAGCCCCTTCAAGCCTCTAGTAAGAGATCCGGTCATTGCATCGAAAGTCATTAGATCGAAAGGCACTGGACCGACACAAAATAAAGTCATTAGATCGAAAGGCACTGCACCGACAGGCATAGCTCCGACACTGTCGGAACAGTGCATTTCGATCTAATGCCTGTCGGTCCAGTGCCTTTCGATCTAATGCCTGTCGACCCAGTGCCGTTCGATCTAGAGACTGTCGGTGCATTGCCTTTCGATCTAATGCCTGTCGATCCAGTGCCGTTCGATCCAGTGACTGTCGATGCAGTGCCTTTCTATCTAATGCCTGTCGATCCAGTGCCGTTTAAATATGTACGTCAAAACAATGCCATTCGTGAGATTACCTTTTTATTCAGAATAAACTAATTCAATCTCATCTAAATGTTACCAGTATTTTAATAGTTAAAAACTAGTCTAATAACACCCCCGTTATTTTTTCTCGCATAAAAAAGCTAGTTTTTATTTCTATTAATTTATAATTATGGTAATACCGTAAATCCCTGGGTAGGATAAGCGAGTGTTGTATTAAGTAAATAATATATAAAGGAATATAAATTCACTTTTTTTAATCTCTCTAAAAACATAATGATGTTACGTTTGCTCTAGAAAACAATTTGAATTCCTCAAAGTTTAATAGTTTTTCCCAAGTTTAAGTAATAGTTTTTCCCAATTTTTTAAAATCGTGGGTATTTTGAATTTAACGATTCAATTTGATGTTTTCTCCGTTGTGAAACTTGTGAGGACAGTATTGCCGGAATACTGAATTTAGAAGTATAACTGTCGGAGCAGTGCCTTTCGATCTAGTGACTGTCGATCCAGTGCCGTTCGATCTAGTGACTGTCGATGCAGTGCCTTTCGATCTAGCGACTGTCGATGCAGTGCCTTTTGATCCATTGCCTGTCGGTCCAGTGCCGTTCGACGTTAAAACTTTCAAAAAACAAAAATTTGCTGACAATTATTTTTAAATAATCACGATTTTCCAAAATTAATACAGATATATCTTCGAAAGGCACTGCATCGACAGTCACTAGATCGAAAGACACTGCTCCGACAGGCATTAGATCGACAGGGCACTGGACCGACAAAAGTGTCGATCCAGTGCCATTCGATCTAATGACTTTCGATCTAATGCCAGCGCCCGCTCTAGTAATAATAAATTTCACAAATTATGATAAATTTTCTGAGCATCTAAATTTTTAAGTACAAACTGAAGTTTGAGGTGGATTGAGTTGAATAATATCACGGTTTTTTCTGATATGAACCTTGTCCTCTTGAAATAAACTTGTTCTTTGTAGATCTTTGAGAATTTGCTTATCTCTATTTCACAAATTGTATTTGCGAACTTTAAGAAACATTAAACTGATGATTTAAATTTAGTAAATCTAAATCATAAAATCACCTTTATGTAAACAAATACACGTTGTTGCTTTGATATTAATTATTTCTAATTAACCTAAAAAATAACTGTTAACCTGTTTGGGATTTTTAGATGGGGATAATACTCCATGAGCAATCTGTACTCAATTGTATTATCTCTGTTCTATTCTACTGTACTGGCAACGTGCTATAAAAGTTTTAAGTGGCTTTGTCATGAACAGCTGGATGATTCTTTTGTTTACTTTTTTGTTGTTATTGGCAACTCATATGACCCCATGTTAAAAATTATCAATTTTAAGTTGAATTTTTCTAAAACATCTGCGTTTCTACACCAAATTCAACCACGTAGGTGAACTTAAAAATAAAAACTACACCTACATGCAAAATTTGATCAAAATCATTAGAGCCGTTTTTGAGATAGGATTTATAAATATATATATATATATATTTATAAAAAGTAATAGGATACCGTATGTGTAATTTTAGATACAGGCTAATCTTGTATTTAGACCTATTAAATTAATAAAATAAATCCAATAATTAGTTATTTCAAAATTGCACAAAGAAGGTCAACCATTGTGAACATTGTGCTTTATTTTTTATTTTTTGGACTTCGTATTTTAAAGTGGTAATAAACTAAACTATTGCTGTGAAGTTTCAAGCAATCTACATTATATTCAACTTAGCTTTCCAACTGAATTAATGATAAAAATAAAAGTTATTTTTCTAACAGTGTGCCTAGATTTTTTCTACATTACACTCAGGCTGATAAAAAATGATCACAAAAATCATGCTAGCCTTGACTTATATGTCCTTTGGATTAAAATTTTGTGGATTGACTTCAAAATCAACCAAAGTTATGTACTCTTGTTAAAAGTAAAATAGGCTAACTTAAATGCTGCAAGTAGTGCTTCTCTTTTGGTCAACCTAGAAAAGCTATTGCGTCTGAGAGCACGACATTGCTTTTGCTGCTTTCAAATTTTATATAAAGCTATAATGTTAAATATATTATTTACAAAAAATCAATAAAATAACAAATAAAAATTACAAAATACAAATTAACAAAAAATCATACCCCTCTTTAGCCATATATAATTGTAAGGGGTTTGTAAAAGTGATATACTCTTGAGCTTAGATGAAACAAATTTCGTAGAATTGCCTCTTTTATTGGAGAATAAACGATCAACATAAAATTAATGTAAACAGATTTCATCCTTGATATTAATTAAGTTCTTGAGTGCTTACTAAATACCTGTTCTTGGAAAAATTAAAATACATGTGTATTATTACTTGATCCGCTTTCTCTGTAACACTCCGTAAGATTATAACGTGGGTTAAGCCCCGCCACAAATTGAGGCGGATGAATACTTAATATTCCTCGTTTGAAAGATATCAAACATTTCATATTGATTTTAAAACATAAAACACATTTTGTTAAAAAAAATACCCAGCTGATTTTGAGTCAAAAGTCCGTCAGGGTATGTGGCAAGGCGTCTATCTCAAAACAATTCTTTGTATCTTAAAATTGCTCGTCAATTAATGGACGAGCGAATTTTTGGCAAATTTTAGGAATATTTACAATTTGATACTGTACTGTTTATGTTTTGATAAGCAGGCGATGACTGACTCTAGCTTACGAATATTTTGTAGGTTTGTTGCATAACCGGACTGGAGTGATATGCTTTTTAAGTTTTTGTGTGGTTTTTGTCCGACGCGTGACGTCAGTGTAAATAAGTGTGTCAGTGTAAAAAAATGTGTTTTGTGAAATGTACTGTTTTTTATGTCGTTTTTACAACATACCTGAAAACTAAGAAATGTTGGCTAAATGAATAGGAGTTTGCTGCTGATGAAGTGTAATATCATCGAAACTGTTAAGGTATGATGTAAAAATAACTTGATACATTTTGGGTATAAAGTGAGTAATGTATGTTATACATTTAAAACAATAAAGTTTGCATAGGACTTTTAATTACCTTATTTATTTTATTACCCTTCAAACTGTTGGATTATTTTTATTCAGAGTAGCCTACATAGAGAGTCACATTAAGACGACCATGTCACAAATAAAACAACTAGGTAAAAAAGGAAGTATTAAAAGCAAACTGTTTAAATTTGATACTGACAATCGTAGCTAAAAAACAACAAATATTAAGATATACTGTATCCAGGTTATAAATTGAATGATAGGAAATTTCTTAAGGTAACTGTATAAAAAGGTATAAAGGTGACCTTTCAAATATAATGTGAAAAAAATCTTCACATTATATCTAAAAGGTCTGAGGGGATGTCTTTTTTCATACATAATATTCAGATACATTTTAGAATTGATTTTGGTTTGATTTATAGTTTGAGTTAAAATTTAACGATGAGATGGCAGCTAGATCTGCAAAGGGGGACAGCTTCTAGAACAGAATCAGGAACTATAAACGTCTATATGACAGCATTAAGTTTAACAGTTTGAAATAAAACGTAATCGAGTGACTAAAAGCCTTTAAGTTGAGCGAACTTTGACCAAGTTATGTAATATCTCACATTATTATTTTTGTACTAAAGTGAATGACTGAATGTAGCCTACTTATGAATTCGTTTATTTGCTACTCACATTTAAAAAACCTTTTTAAAGAAAAATTAATCGTATCTCTTACTGTAGGCCTTGTTATTTTTTAGCTTACCTAAATGAAAATAAAGGGATTGGAAAAATAAATGAGTGTCATTAATTTATAATAATGAAATAATGAGTTTCCCCCATTATTGATACGCTGAATGACTTATGAGCATATGTAATATTTAATTGAATAAACTTATTAATTCATGTGTATCACAATTCAGGATTTCAGGCCTACAGCAATTTCAGGATTAGACTACTTAAAAATTCCTTTTTCAATGCAACGTAAATTTGTTCACTTTTAGGCCTCTGTATATTTTGGTTCTTTTCTTTTTTTATAAATCAATAAATTAGTTGATCAATGACTAGGCTTGTGATTAGACAAAATAAATAAACATAAAACATGATTCACCAATCACTGCTTCTAGACCAAGAGATAGACCACTTTTATTTACCCCAAATTTACCATCAAATTTGTTGTTAATTTAGGGTTAGTCATAACATATAGTCTTCAGAATTGCAATTCTTAAGGTTGGTGAGTGGTGGGTGTCCGAGTAATGACGTCATCAATATGGCTGCCGCGCAAAAGTGTAACACTTTACAAAAACGAACGTACCTTTGCAACAGAGTAACGTAGAGAAATGATCTTTTTTTTAAATTGTTGGTAATAAAATTGCCTTTATTTTATGTCATGTCAATATATATCGTAAGTCTAACGGTTTTCCTGATATTTAACCTAAACTTTACTTTTTGTGAATTTTTAGTATAAAAGTAAATGTTTAAGGCCCAATAACTCCTTAACTGTGAAGAAATAGACAAAATATATAAGAATAAAAAAGGTAGATAATGTTATAAGGGTTTTGAAAATACCATTTATGTGGGCTTTTGATGGTGGCTTGTACGATAAATGTGTTAATGTTTAACATTCAACAAATTTATTTTGCCCCGCAACTTCTGTATACATTGTGCAGTAAAACTAAGTGATAAAGTAGGTAGAGGTAGAAATAATTGAAACAAAAATTATTCTTGTTGTAAATGGTAGGTAATATGCTCCTAATCGGCATACATCCGTAATGTCGCAGGAAACCCCTCAAAATCACGTTTAAAAATGGCGGCTTTTCCCGCCATAAAAAAATCTTGAAAATAGTCTGTCGACTGCATTTTTTGTCAATTTTTTTCAAGATATTGACTTTGGACTTCCACCAACTATTGTTGGGGGATTGGTTCTTAATTTTGACAGGGTACTCATTTTTGGCCGCCATCTTGGATCTGCCATATTGGATATAAATTATTTTTTCTCATCTAAAGATAGTGTTGTGACACATCATTATAGGCTAGATTTTTACCCTGAACTCTATGCTGATATCCGTTTTAAAAAATCTTGATTCGTTAAAAAGGTGTGCTCAAAAAACGGCACATAATATACATATACAACCGTATTCAAAAAAAAAAATCAACCCTATACATTTCTTATGGAATATTATTTTTGATTATTTATCTCATATCTCCAGTTCTAAATAATATATGCTGCATGTTTTGGTCTTAAAATACTCAGTGCTTTGACAGCTTTTATGTGAGGTACTGATCATTAAAATTGGACGAATGTTGGATGAGCTATAAGGCAAAAAGCAGCTTGAAAATGATTTTTTTTCAAAATTTATTTTTGGTTTAAGATTTATACTTTATCCTAATTTTATCTGATTTTCATTATTTATAGCTTAAATGAAAGCTGATAGTTCACCAGTTGTCTTAAAACCATTCTGACCTGCAGGTCCATGGTTGGGGCTGGGGATATAAATCTTTAAATAATTATGAAATTTTTGAAAATTGAATTTTTAGATTAGTCAGAGGTCTACCATCTACCATACCTACCATCTCACCATCCATATCTACCATACCTCACGTCAATCTAAACCGATTTAAATAAATAAAAGCTTAAATGAAAGCCAATAATATACTGAGTTAATTAAGACCTAAAACCTTCATGAGTCTCTGTTAGATTTCTATGTATGAGTCATTAATTATTTTCAGTTTAAGAAAGTAAACAGATTTTATTAGGAATGAAGGTTCATAACTTAAATTAAGTGAGTCCGATTTTGATGAGTGATATCTTATATGAAAGCCTATAATTTACTGAGTAATTTGAGACCAGAACGAATGTTGTGACCCATTTAGAACCTGCACTAAAAATCTTCAACAAAAAACCAATTTTGAAAATATTAATTGTCTAGTTGCTTTAAGCATTAATATAGCTCGTCCAACACTTGTCCGATTTTATTGATCAATAACTCACATGAAAGCCATCAAATCACTGAGTATTTTAAGACTAATACATGCGGCATATATTATTTAGAACTGGAGATATGAGATAAATAATCAAAAATAATATTCAAAGCACGGAATGTCCATAAGAAGTGCATAGGGCTGATTTTTTAAATTGGGTTGTATATGTATATTATGTGCCGTTTTTTGAGCACACCTTTTTAACAAATCGAGATTTTTTTAAACGGATTTCAGCATTGAGTTCAGGGTAAAAATCTAGTCTATAATGATGTGTCACAACACCATCTTTAGATGAGAAAAAATAATTTATATCCAATATGGCGGATCCAAGATGGCGGCCAAAAATGAGTACCCTGTCAAAATTAAGAACCAATCACCCAACAATAGTTGGTGGTAGTCCAAAGTCAATATCTTGAAAAAAATTGACAAAAAATGCAGTCGACAAACTATTTTCAAGATTTTTTTATGGCGGGAAAAGCCGCCATTTTTAAACGTGATTTTGAGGGGTTTCCCGCGACATTACGGATGTATGCCGATTAGGAGCATATTACCTACCATTTACAACAAGAATAATTTTTGTTTCAATTATTTCTACCTCTACCTACTTTATCACTTAGTTTTACTGCACAATGTATACAGAAGTTGCGGGGCAAAATAAATTTGTTGAATGTTAAACATTAACACATTTATCGTACAAGCCACCATCAAAAGCCCACATAAATGGTATTTTCAAAACCCTTATAACATTATCTACCTTTTTTATTCTTATATATTTTGTCTATTTCTTCACAGTTAAGGAGTTATTGGGCCTTAAACATTTACTTTTATACTAAAAATTCACAAAAAGTAAAGTTTAGGTTAAATATCAGGAAAACCGTTAGACTTACGATATATATTGACATGACATAAAATAAAGGCAATTTTATTACCAACAATTTAAAAAAAAAGATCATTGCTCTACATTACTCTGTTGCAAAGTTACGTTCGTTTTTGTAAAGTGTTACACTTTTGCGCGGCAGCCATATTGATGACGTCATTACTCGGACACCCACCACTCACCAACCTTAAGAATTGCCTTTTTGGAGTCTCAAGATTATGGGTTTACTTAAGAACATAACAAAGATCATGGTAAACTCGGGTAAATAAAATGTGTCCTAGCTCTTGGTCTATTCTTTGAGGACAGCTTTACATCTTTCCTTTCTCCCCCCTATACATAGTATATGGAGAAAGTATTGTTTTTGCCAAAATTTTTGAATTTGAGTTGTTAGTGGATAAATTAGTTTTAGTGCTCCCTGAATGCAAAAAAGTGGTTTTCGGAGTGGTGTCTGTCTGTCCGTGTATGCGTGCGTGCGCGCGCGCGCGTGTGTGTATGTAAACAAAGCTAGTGATGACACCAGTGGTCTGATTTTCGTGAAATTTGGCATGTAGGTATAAAGCCGTGGTATCTCCAGGATTTTTTTCATTTTTTTGAATTTTTGATTTTTAAGGGTATTCACTCCATAAAAACCGACAAAAATTCAAATTTCTTAAAAATAGCTCAAACGGTTTTGATAAAAATTTCATGGTTTGTAGTGCTTAAGATGACAAACAAAATGACACCACCCGCATGTCTATAAAAATTCAGGTTCAAAGGTTATGGGGGTTTAAGTGTTAAAAAATTTATATTTTTTAAATTTTACAAAATCTGTAACCTATTTTGATTTGGATTTTTGGATGGATTTTTGGATGGCAAATGTCCGCAAAAATCCATATCAAAATATAAAATCACCATCACCAACAATGAATTTCAAACAAAGAATCTGTAACTTTTAAGAAAATGTACTTGCAACCATTAAATTTAGCCATTAACCATAACCATTCAACTTCCATTCAATTGAATTCAATTTCCATTAGCCAATAACCATTCAAGATTTCTGGAAAAACTTTTGTCTCTCCCTTCACCACTGCCTGCCAACTCCATCATGGTCACAATAGATGTCACCTCTTTATACACCAATATACCGCATGCCCATGGCCTATCAGCTATTGAACACTATCTAGATCAACGACCCAAGAACTCCAAACCGACAACACATTTTCTTATAACTCTGGCAAAATTTATCCTCGAGCCAACAACTTCCAGTTTATGAACAGAAACTTCCTCCAAGTTAAAGGCACAGCAATGGGCACAAAAATGGCTCCTTCATATGCTAACCTTTACATGGGACGCATCGAAGAAACCTTTCTTAAGAAGCAAGCCCTCCAACCTCTCTGTTGGTTCAGGTTTATTGATGATATTTTCCTCATCTGGACCCACGGACAAGATCAACTTGATGCCTTCCTCGATAGCCTTCAGAAACACTCCATCCTCAACTTCACCTGGAACTTCTCCCACAATCAAGCTACCTTTCTGGATGTAAACAAAGATTTAATAAATGGAAACCTCAACACATCACTCCATATCAAACCAACCAACAAACAACATTATCTGCATTACAACAGCTGCCATCCCAACAACACAAAACGCTCCTATAGCCAGGCCCTTAGAGCTAAACGCATATTTACTAATGATAAAGACAAAGAGATTTTCAACAATCAACTTGAAAAAGCTTTCACCTCCAGAGGGTACCCCTCCAAACTTGTACACAGCCAAATTAAAAGAGCTCAGTCCGAAAACTCCAGCAACAAATATGTAATATTTAATTGAATAAACTTATTAATTCATGTGTATCATAATTCAGGATTTCAGGCCTACAGCAATTTCAGGATTAGGCTACTTAAAAATTCCTTTTTCAATGCAACGTAAATTTGTTCACTTTTAGGCCTCTGTATATTTTGGTTCTTTTCTTTTTTCATAAATCAATAAATTAGTTGATCAATGACTAGGCTTGTGATTAGACAAAATAAATAAAAATAAAACATGATTCACCAATCACTTCTTCTTTCAGGACAGCTTTACATCTTTCCTTTCTCCCCCCTATACATAGTATATGGAGAAAGTATTGTTTTTGCCAAAATTTTTGAATTTGAGTTGTTAGTGGATAAATTAGTTTTAGTGCTCCCTGAATGCAAAAAAGTGGTTTTCGGAGTGGTGTCTGTCTGTCCGTGTATGCGTGCGTGCGCGCGCGCGCGCGCGAGTGTGTGTGTGTGTGTGTGTGTGTGTGTGTGTGTGTGTGTGTGTGTGTGTGTGTGTAAACAAAGCTAGTGATGACACCAGTGGTCTGATTTTCGTGAAATTTGGCATGTAGGTATAAAGCCGTGGTATCTCCAGGATTTTTTCATTTTTTTGAATTTTTGATTTTTAAGGGTATTTACTCCATAAAAACTGACAAAAATTCAAATTTCTTAAAAATAGCTCTAACGGTTTTGATAAAAATTTCATGGTTTGTAGTGCTTAAGATGACAAACAAAATGACACCACCCGCATGTCTATAAAAATTCAGGTTCAAAGGTTATGGGGGTTTAAGTGTTAAAAAATTTATATTTTTTAAATTTTACAAAATCTGTAACTTATTTTGATTTGGATTTTTGCGTACATTTGCCATCACTGATTAGTAAAAAACAAGTGAATAAATATATAGTTTGTGTTGTGAAGCCGCTCAGCGTTTCAAGTTTTACGACGTTTCGGTATCTGGAATCTGATCCCGTCCTCAGGTGGAAGAAAACCTAAAACAAAACAAGATTAGTAACACATAGCCAGGAAAACCTGGACAAAAACACAGCTAAAACAGAGAACTGTAAAGCAGTCACAAAACACTATGCTGAAAAGAAAAACAATAACACAAAATAACACATAAATCACAAGTATCAAGTATCACCAGACAGGAGAGAGCACGTCCACACCCAATCAGAGCTGAGCTGAGACTAGTCTCAGAATTGGGTGTGGACGTGCTAGTCTCAGCTCAGCTCTGATTGGGTGTGGACGTGCTCTCTCCTGTCTGGTGATTCTTGATACTTGTGATTTCTGTGTTATTTGTGTTATTGTTTTTCTTTTCAGCATAGTGTTTTGTGACTGCTTTACAGTTCTCTGTTTTAGCTGTGTTTTTGTCCAGGTTTTCCTGGCTATGTGCTACTAATCTTGTTATGTTCTAGGTTTTCTTCCACCTGAGGACGGGATCAGATTCCAGATACCGAAACGTCGTGAAACTTTTTTTTACTAATCAGTGATGGCAAATGTCCGCAAAAATCCATATCAAAACATATCATAGACCACGACACCACATTTGAAGACTGCTTCACTATAAAAATAGTTAAAGCCCTCCCTGAAAACTGCAACCCTTCACAACTCAGAAGATGGGAATTAGCTCAGCAGTGGATAACTAAATCTAGAGAGCCACCTAACTTAAACCTTAGATAACCAACCCATACACACACCCCCACCCTTTCCGGCCAGAGAACTAAAGTTAAATTGTATATAGTGTACATAATGTTTAAGTGTGAACAGTCATAGTTTTATTTTAGTGTTTTGACAGTTAAGTTGGCAAACCTGCTACAGTTCAAACTCCTCACTTCTCAACTGATTGAGAAAGGGGCATGTTGTCCCGAAAATTTTCAAGTTAATGTGTTTTTTCTGTGTATCTTTGTGCTAGTGGGACTCCTAGTCATCCAGATGGGTAAGTTCTCTGGCAATCCTTTCCTCAATTACCAATAAATCAAACAATAACAGTCTAATATTGGCTAGTAAAAATGCCAACTTAACCCCTACTTCAAGTTGTACACCCGTAAAAGACGGTAGCCAAGAAAAGGGTAAATCAACCATTGATGGTTGTAAACAACAACTAGATTTGCTGCTACAAGAAAATACGAAATTGAAGGAAATAAATAAAAACACAAACAATTTATTGAATTTAGCAGGGCCAAATTGGTTGTTTGATGACCATATTAGGTGATATTTTGAGCTTCTGCCCACAGTGGTTCTAAGCCCAAATCACAATGTGCTTTTAATGAACCCGACAATATGTCATGCTTTAAAAACGTTAAATGACAAAACCACAGTACTTGACCCACTCCAAATAACAACTAGAGACATTGTTATTTTACCTATTAATAACTCTTAACAGCTTAAGGGGGCTAGACTTGACCCACTCCAAATAACAACTAGAGACATTGTTATTTTACCTATTAATAACTCTTAACAGCTTAAGGGGGCTAGCCTAGCTAAAAAATGAAATTTTTTTAATTTTTAACTAGTATTATTTCTGATATTGTAAGTCCTTCCTGAACAGTTTGATACCAAAATTATAAAAATATCTTAGGTTTTAGCTGAGATACGGCCAAAAATAATTATGAGTGTATGATGTGTTTAGGCCTGTCAGCTGTACTTTAACCCTTTTAAGGCCAGCGATAATTTTGTGGTACTTGCGAAAAAGGCCAGCTCCCAAACTGTGGTACTTGCGAAAAAGGCCAAGCCATTTCTCATGTGCTGTGCATAGTTTTATTTAAAGGGCTATAATTTCCACAATTTTTATCAGATACTCATAATTATTTTTTTAAATTGTTCCTAATTAAATGGGATTTAAAATACATTAGAATATATTATGAAAGTATTAGAAAGAAATTTTAATTACAAATATATGTAAGAAAATTTTAATGAGCTAATTTATATTTCTCCACTTTGACCGCATATAAAAAATATATAACTTTGTTTTACATCCAAAAACCGTTTATAACTATAAAGTAAAACTTATTTACAGCAAGTATGCCAATTTTGAAGTACCTACCTTAATTAATAACAGAACTATAAAGGATAATGTACAAATTGACACTTCGCTGTTTTAGGCCTAAATGGCAGACGCCATGTTATTTGCATACAGGAGGGTGATTTCCCTTACAGGTCATTTATCTCGACTTCTTTTATTCATTCTTCATTGAAAACACAAGTCAAGCGCACACAACTCATTTAATAAAAGATATTTGGTCGATTAAAACAATAACCTCATCACATAACCAACAAAACACGAAAAATAAACAGAAACAAATACATCACATGTCCAGCAGACGATCATGGTATGAAAATCTATACAGACAACTAGGAAATTTAGGCTAAAACGGCAGTATTAACCATTATTCATGAAGCCCAGATGTCTCTCTACAAGGGAATATCAAGTTTAGTGGCCTTTGGAAAACAGAACCAGCCAGTAAACGGGAAAAAGTAGACAGGTGCCTATTACGGCCGTTGGCCGCGAACGTAGTTTTTGCCGCGGGGGCCTATTTCGGCCGCCGGCCTTCAAGGTAGTTTTTACCGCGGGGGCCTATTTTGACCGTCGGCCTTAAAAGGGTTAAAGCTGATTTTCCGAAACTTGGGTTTTTTGTTATTATTTACAAGATATCTCCTAAACCAATTATGACATCACCACCAAATTTTAAGGGGATGTTGATATCATTAGTCCCTATGGCCTGAACTAGGATTATGGCTGTAGGTGTGATGGAAGTAAAAATAAATAAATAAATAAATATATATATAAAAGTATCTTTATTTTTTTATAAATCATAAAAAATTAGCCAATTAGCTAAAAGTGATAATATAACCATAATTCTACTTCAGACCATAGCCCTAGGTATCAGGAAAAGAACGATACCAAGTTAATTGGTGAAAGTTAAATATAAACAAAAATAATTTGTAAATTGTAACCTAGGTTTTTACCACTTTATAATTTTTTAATTTTTCTTATAACTCCTTAACTTATCAATCATTGCAGTCTTCTGATTTTTTGTAAATCCAGACAAAAATTCTTCCATTATGATTCTTTTAAAAGTACAAACCTGAAAACAGCAACTGAAATTGCAAATAGGATATCACCTTATTTTTTCCATAACAGTCTATCCAGAAATTGTAGAGCTCAAGGGAACACAGCAGCAAAATTTGTATGACTGTGGTATCCATTTAATACTTGCAACTGAATGTGTTGTACAAAGCGTTATATGAAGAAAAAGTTAACTCTAGATTTCGGTTTTCCAGATTTTACTAATGTAGACTGTATTAAAAAATGTGCCTCACTTTTGTATGTACTGTCAAATCGATCCACAGTAACAAAAGATCTGATCAGGTCGATGATGTAAGGATATCCCACAACATGCAAAATTAATTCCGAAAATCCTCTTCAGCATGAGGTATCTCAACCCACTAACCAAAAAGTAAAAGACTCAAAAAAACAGGAACAATTGTGCGTCTCAACTAAATGGGCATGGCAAGAGGAAATACACAAGACCCCAAACAACACAATTTGAAATAAACTGTAGAGAGAGAATTCACTTGAGGATAATTAATTACTTAGAAATAAACAGTTTAATATGCCCAGAGCAATATGGTTTTCGAAGGGGTCGAAGTACCCAGTCAGCACTTTTTACATTTGTAAACAGTCTTGGAAGCCTTGGACGAGTCACAGCATGCAGCTGGTGTGTTATGTGACTTGTCTAAGGCATTTGACTTTGTAGATCATAACTTGCTAATAAAAAAGAAGAATAATATAGGGCTGCAGGGAACTGTTATAAAACTCTTGGAATTATACCTTGCAGATCGAAAACAGAGAACAAAAATTTTAATTGTAATAAAAAATATTTTTCGAAATGGAATCCTATTTAGTTTGGAGTCCCACAAGGCTCAATAAAACGGAACTCTACAAATATTTTGAAAGATGATGTAAGTGCTGTAGTGCAGCATTTGAGTATCTGGTTTTTGTCAAATGGCCTTTTGCTCAATGAAGACAAAACAAATATAATTCATTTTTTTGGAAATAACACCGCTGACAGAAAGACAAAGAACATAAGCTCAACCAAATCAGGAAAAGTGCTAGGAATCCAAATAGATTGTAATCTTATCTATGTAATGGAATCAACACACCACTCTTTGAAGTAAAAAACTAAGCTCCTTTAGGTAAGCATTAAGTGTTCTGGTTAATAACGTCCCCTTGGAAGTTTGCTTAGTTGCTTATTATGCTTATATAGAATGTTAAAATATGGTATTATAATCTGGGGTATGTCATCAGGAACCAAAAATGTTTTCAAAGCTCAGAAAGCAATTATTAGAACACTTTGTCGCATTAGTAAATCAGAGGATGTAAACCTTTTTTTAAAAATTTAAATTTTCTCCCTATGCCATGTTTATACATTATAAAAGTAGCAAATTTTGTCCATCAAAACCCTGACAAATTTAATAATTACACATTTACACATAATTACAATACAAGAAATAACTATCTGTTTCAATACCCTGCGCACCGGTTGTCAAAATTTGAAGATAGTCCATCATATATGGGTCTTAAAATTTATCTCATACAAAATTCACTAAAGATGTTAAGTCCCTTTTGCTCAACAAGTTGTACTACAGCACTGATGAATTTGTTAATGGCAGTTATCTTCAGTAGTGGCTTTGTACTTGTATTTTAATTTGAATTTGTTGCTACTTTGTATTTTTTGTAAACTTGCATTAGAAATTTTTCTTTTACCTTCGATTAGTTTTATTACTAATTTTATTTGACAAAGCACCTGTTTGTTTACAATAATTGTAATGCTGAACGTTATGTGCAATAAAGGATATTACTATGACTATGACTATGACTAATTGCTAATTGAGGAATAAAGAAATTTGGTGATTAAAAGAAAAACATTCTTGAGTTAACTATGTTTTAATGCAGACGACGATATTCAACAGGGTGTCTACCAAATTTCATATATGAAATTCCCGACTTTTTCACGACTTTTCCCGACAATTTAAAAAAACTCCCGACCATAGGAAACATGACCATTGCCTCCTTGTAAATAAATACATTTAGACAACTACAATGCAAGCAAAAGATCGCCAAAAGATGAGAAAGATGACCGCGATAAGTCCAATAGATTTACTAGCTGTAATGCGACCGAGATTTCCGGCTGCGGAAAGAACGAGCGATTTCCCGGCCGCGTTGTTACCAAGAGATTCTCCGGCCGTGGTATAAACGTCCGAGATTTGACAGCCAAAATGCGACAGAGAGATTTGCCGGCCGCAATACGACCGAATCAAGTAACAGCTATGAAAAGAGTAAGCGACAAAATATGATCAAGAAACAATCGGCCACCCGACAACCGAAAAACAAGTGAAAGATTTCCGGCCGCAATAAGCCCAAAAGATTTGCCAGCCATGTTGTAAATTACAATATCTCTGGCCTCGAAAAAAGTTAGCGATTTTCTTGTCGCGATAAGACCGAGAGATATAACGGCCACTACAGGGTTGCCACAGAATCTTTGAGGCCTTTTTTCCTGACTTTTCCTGACTTTTACTGACCAATCTGAGAGATTTTTCCTGACTTTTTGGAACCGCGGGGTTTTACAAATAAAGACACATTATTTTTGTTGTTTTTAATGCAACCCCCTCATTGATAGTAAGGCTCAAGCAAAACATGGTTAGTGTTGTTTTTGGGCTATTTAGAAAATGAATTCATTATTTTGATGACTTAAACTACACACAATTCATATACACTCTAAAATATAACAACTTAAGATATATGTGGTTTAGTAAATTTTTTAGAGAAAATATGCCGATTAGCCAAATTAAAAAAAAAAACCATACGATTTAAAGAGCGTTCGTATGAGATACGAACTTTTCAGATGTATATTGTACATACGTAAGAAATATTGTACATGTACATAAACAGTTAGAGGAATGATTACAAAATTTCTTTTTTATGGTACAAATTTAGGAGCGTTTGTATGAAAAACGTATTTAGGAAATACTATACATTTAGGTGTATAGTAGAAAAAATAGTATATAGTATGAATATAGTATGAAAAATTGTAAATACAAAAACAGTTTAAGAAATGAATACACAATAGCTTTCGATCGATGACGAAGGAACACAAGGAGACATTACGAATATGGTCACTGTGGTTCGGGCCATGATATTAAGTATGACTTTCAAACACTGACGAGGGAAAAGAAGGAGGCATCACTGCTTAACGAATATGGTCACTGTGGTTCGGGCCATGATATTAAGTATGACTTTCAATCGCTGACGAGGAAAAAGAAGAAGCCATCACTGCTTTACGAATATGGTCCCTGGGGTTCGGCCCATGATATTAAGTATGACTTTCAAACACTGACGAGGGAAAAGAAGGAGGCATCACTGCTTTACGAATATAGTGACTGTGGTTCGACCCATGATATTAAGTATGACTTTCAAACAATGACGAGGGAAAAGAAGAAGGCATCACTGCTTTACGAATACGGTCACTGGGGTTCGGGCCATGATATTAAGTATGACTTTCAAACACTGACGAGGGAAAAGAAGGAGGCATCACTGCTTTATGAATATGGTCACTGTGGTTCGGGCCATGATATTAAGTATGACTTTCAATCGCTGACGAGGAAAAAAAAGAAGCCATCACTGCTTTACGAATATGGTCCCTGGGGTTCGGCCCATGATATTAAGTATGACTTTCAATCGCTGACGAGAGATTGATCAAAATAAGTTTGGATAATTATTAAAAGATATATTAGAAAATTTACTAGCCTTATACTCTTGTAGATTCATCTTAAAAATCATCGGTTTCTGATTCTGCATCCAACCAACTCATTTCCAATAATAAAAAGCACACAAAATCTTACACGGTGCAAAGATTTATTTTAACTTCCAATTTGTGGGGGGGAAATCGAAATTCGAGACGGTCAGATTGTGCCACTGCAAATTTTCCTGACTTTCAGCATTTTTTTACTATTTTTCCTGACTTTCGGCATTTTTTCAAACATTTTCCTGACTTTTCCTGACCAAAACCCAAAAATCCTGACTATTCCTGACTTTTAATGTCTGTGGCAACCCTGCACTAAAAGAGCAAGAAACTCGTCTGTCGCGAATTGACCGAAAAATGTTTCAGTCCTAAAACAAGTCTTCCCGCCGCAAAATGACCGAGGTCTAATGGCTGTGAAATGAGTAAGGTTATCATTGGCCGCGATGTGACCAAGAGATTCGCCTGCCGCAAAACAAGCGAAAGATTTCCGATCGCAACGAGACCGAAAATCTTGCCGGCCACGGTATAAATGATGGATATTCCGTCCGCAAAAAGATCGAGCGATTTTCTTATTGCAATACAACCGAGAGATGTGACGGCCACGAAAAGAGCAAAAAATTTGTCTACCACGAGACGACCGAAAAATGTTTTGGTCCCAAAATGAGTGAGCGATTTTCTTGCCGCAATACGACCGAGAGGTCTAACGCTCGCGAAAGAGGGATGAAGTCATCGGCTGAGATGCGACCAAGAGATTTGCCGGCCGCAAAACAAGCGAAAGATTTCCGGCCGCAATAACAGCGAAAGATGTGATGGCCGCGAAAAGAGCGACAGATTTGACGGCCACAAAGAGAGCGAGATATCTGACAGCCCCAATGTGACAAAGAGGTTTGCTGACCCCGAAACGAACGCGGAATTTGCCAGCCGGGTTATAGATATTCTGGCCTTCATGTGGCCAATAGATATAGTAGCCATGAAAAAAGCGCAAGATTTTAAGGTTGCAATACAAAGGAGAGATGTGCCGGCCACGTAAAGAGCGAGAAACTTGTCGGCCGCGTAAAGAGCGAGAGACTCCGGGTAAAGACCGTATAAACTTGTCGGCCACGTGAAATCGAGACTTAACGGCCGCGTAAAGAGTGAGTCTTGCGGCAGCGTAAAGAGCAAGACTTGTCAGCCGCGTAAAGAGCGAGAGACTTGTCGGCCGCGTAAAGAGTGAGAGACTTGTCGGCCGCGTAAAGAGTGAGACTTGTCGGCCGGGAAACGAGCGAGCGTTTTTACAGCTGTAGTAGGACCGAGAAACTTGTGGCAGCGGAAGAAGCGACAGCTTTTCTGGTCTTGATACAACTAAAAACTTTTCTGCCACAATTCGTTCGAGAGATTTGCCGGCCGTGACGTTGACAATAACGAAGAAAACGGCTATTTCGTTTTGTTTAATAGCTAAATTCGAATTTCCTGACCAAAAGTTGAAATTCATGACTTTTCCCGACTATTCCCACCCTTATGAAATCTCCGACATTTTCCCGAATTTTCTTGAATCCCCGACTGGTAGACACCCTGTTCAAAAACGACATGAGATTAGAGACAAACAATGAACAGGTTCGCCAACTCTTTGCCAGCCCAAAATTATCGTAGGCTTTTTATTTCATCGTATCTACATTTGATGCAATTGTGATCCCGGAGTCCGCTTAAGATATTTACGGCCTGAAATAAACGTACGAAACATCAACACGACAACACGACTGTTTTTTTATAGGGTATTTACAGGGTATTTCGTTTTAGCAACTGAAGACGACTCATTGTCGGTCATTGGCGAACTCTAATTGGTCTAGATTGCAATTCTCTCTTATCAATCGATGTTTTGTCGGTAACGGATACTCAACGAGATGGAACTAATACAGGATGTACTGTTAATTTGTTAACTGATTTAATATATGCTACGATACAAGAACTTATCTTAAGAAAAGGTTTGTTGTCGAGTTGAGTATTGCGCAGTACTGTGATTGTATTACAATAATCTCGATCTAATCATGAGTCGCAATATCAGCAACCCAAATACATCGCTTGATGCATACCTACCACTACATAATCGCATCGTGTTGAGGCACTGTTCTAACTGCATTCGCAACCGTCCCATTTCAAAGCGTCATTTTTGCTCCGCGATGTTTTCTGTCACTACTTTACTTTGTCGGCAGTGACTCGTTTTGTTTGAATCACTCTCCAAACTTTAAAAATTGATCCTTCTTTGAAATTTACCCCAAAATATGCAGTCCATCCGAAAGATTCGGATAACTAGTCTGTCTTACCGGATACCCTCGGATCGGATTCGCATATGCGATCCGATCAGAATTTTCGGATATCCGCACACCTCTATTTTTAACATTAAAAACATACGTCCCATGGCTAAGGCTATGATGAGGCAATTCTGAGCTGAATGGTGACCAGGTTTAATATAAGGGCTCTCAAGCTCTCGTATTAGAATATCTGATAACTACTGTGATATCGATCCTTGTCCCCTGGAATTATCCCAGCGACCGAGCCAAGCGATTCCAAGGCCTCTGAGAACCTGTGATGTGATTTCCTATCGTTCGGAGTACTTTTGTAGTCGATCATCTTTACTCCCTCTAGGAAATTTCCATCACAATTGAGATTTATAATAATTCAAGAAAGCACCTAATACTATAATTTTTAAAGCTGCCCCTTATTTTATGATATTGACTACCTGAAAAGTTTATTAATTATATGACACATTTATAACTAACCGTTTTCTGATAACTTTCTCTTCTTATCCTTCTTCTTTTTCTTCTTCTTTTTCTTTTCCATCTCAGCCTGAAAAAATTGTCATTTAGACAAGAATTGTATACTCCAAACTCGACTTTTTATAACAACTCAAATTCAAGTCGAGAAGAGTCAAGTGGTTGTCAATAGCAGGCTTATAATTTTGATATAGTTTTGGACACAATATTTCATCAGCTGTCAAGGGAAAGGACAATGGTAGGTTTATACACTCTCTCTGAATTTGGAAATTGTAAAAGTACACCTATTTTTAATTCTGACCTTGTTCCCGTTAAACTTATCCAATTTTTATTCATGCCTATCACTTGAATGGAACGCACAGCTTTCATTTCTGTCATATTTGATTTGTAAAAATTAGAAGAAAAATATGAGGAAATTGGATTTTAAACGACAATTCTTTGAGGTTTTAACGTTATTGTGCTAACTTCCTCTTATCTAATGACGGCCGTGTCTCTCGAAACTTGACTGGATGGCAAACAATAGACCCACAGTGAGTTAGTGGTGGGGGAAAGGGGAGGGGGTAAAGTGGACTTAAAAAGTGAAAAAGCAGTTATCTGGCATTGCTTGTAAAGTCAACCCCCGATTAACCGGGTTAATGACTGGTTGAAGTGTCACGGATATCCCGAAGTCATGGTTAAAACAAAGGCATTCAATAAATACAAAAAAAAACACCGTAAAAAATGGGGGGGTTAATTTTATTGGAAATATTACTATTGTGATCTATTTTGGAACACGGTAAAGCATCCTTTCCAAGAAAATCAAAGTACAACATTCCATGAACTGAGAAGAGATCAGGATGTTGGCAGGTAAGAAGAAAAATTGTAAACAAGACTGAAATTGAAAGATATAAGCTATATTTAGTTGTTAGAGGAGCCACGAAAAACTGTATGAAAATCTATGGTTTAT
Source organism: Flexamia atlantica (assembly GCA_035578135.1). Taxonomy (NCBI): domain Eukaryota; kingdom Metazoa; phylum Arthropoda; class Insecta; order Hemiptera; family Cicadellidae; genus Flexamia; species Flexamia atlantica. Next base: position 138,462,604 of record JAQJVK010000001.1, on the reverse strand, counting down.
TTGTGGTTAACTCTTGAACATTACATCATACGGTTTTCATTTGCATCTCGTATAAATTGTAAACATTTACAAAAATATGAGACGTCATTGTGTGTTTCGTCTACCTTCATGGGGTTTGGCCTGTTGAAGGCGAATGATGGATGTATTAATTCTTCAAATCATGATGGAATGATGAACTGACTTGAAAACTGTGACATTATTCTTTTTGAAATATCTAGTATTATTAAAATACAAAGTGACTTTTCCTCTTTTTAAAATCACAAACAACTAGACATTTTGCTTTGTTCTGTTAAGAATGACATGTTTTTGAGATATTTCGTGATTATTAAACAAAGTAGGGGTGTGCGAGTATTCGACCAGTCGAGCTTTTTAGGTCAAGCTTTTCAATATTCGGCTCGGCTCGAATTTTTTTCGAAAAAGCTTGACACTCGAGCAGAGCTTTTGATAATAGAGTTCTTATCGGAAAGATAATTATTGCGATCTATTTTTAGACACGTTAAACCGAAAGAGCGTTTCCCTCTCACAAAAAACATAAACAAAAAATATTCCCCAGTGATAAGGAAAGGACAATGACAGGTAACAAGAAATATTATCTCCATTTAGAAGGAAATCGGAGCTATATTTAGTTGACCTTGGAGAACGCAAAATACAGCATTAAAGTTGATTGTTGTTTCATGGCTTATTCATTAAACAGTATATTGTACAAGGTTCATTTTGCTCTCATTTCATTTATAAAAATAAGAAAAAAATATGAGCCGTCATTTATAGTTGTATGACAAGTAGTTCGTATTTTTGCATTTTGTAGTAAGGATTCCTTATCTCCTAATTAACTCACGCTCTCTGACATACGCACGCACACAGTCAGTCAGACAATACAAAAAAACCAAGACACTGGCTTAGTTGGAGTAAACATAAATTATTAATATATTAACATATTATTATTATTTTTCTACATCAATTATTTTTTGAGCCAGTTTGATCAATATTATTTAGGTAACATAATACAAAATATATTGATGAACCTATCAGATCATTAACTTGTTTTGGAGATAAGCTTTTTAGTTTTGAGCTGGCGTTCACTTAAGGTATGCAAACATTAGTCTATTATATCTTTTAAAATTAAAATCAAGCTTCATAATTTGGTGATTGTTAAAAAGCTCGGCTCGAAAAAGCTCGAGCTCGAAAACTTTTGAAAAAGCTCGGCTCGCCTTGGCTCGAGTTCAAAAATCACTATTCGCACACCCCTAAACAAAAAGAAACCCAATTTTCAATGTTGACTTTTGAATTATTTCAAGTGCCACTAGTTTGGATGACAAGCATATTACATCTCTCATTTGAACCTACAAAATAAAACAAAAACCTCTTACCTGTGTCATAGCCTCTTCCAGAGCTTCAGTCATCACTTCAACGTTTGGTTTGGGCTTTTCCCCAGTCTCATAAAACTTGAGTCTATCCTCCACTTGCTGCCTCAGCCGCTCACCAAAAACAGACGTCTGAGTATCTTTAAGAAGAAAATTAATTAAGTATAACATTAGTTCAGTACTTTGGGGGCTGTCCCTACATTAAGTAATGCCCATAGAGGGGAAGGGGTTTTTGGCAGTTTTATGGACCGTTACGGGGGAGGGTGACTGGTATGACTAGGCATTATGTTACTATTAAATCTCAACAATCAATTTATTAGGTACCAAGGTTTTTTAAAAGCAAGTTTACCTGACACTCTAAAGTTTGAGTAAAGTTACTCTCACTGTTTAACCCATGATTAGTAAGTTCGATCAAAATTTACGGCCATGTTACAAAAAGATAATGCCATCTTTAACCAACAACGGAAAAGCATGGTTTGCTTTCCTTGAATTTAAATAATCTTTTTAGTTAGTTTGCCTAACATCAATGAATTTATTATATCACTTCATTCCTGTCCAGAATTTGAGGTTATTATTTACCATTCCAATCGATAACAAATTTATTAAACCCCAATTTATTAACAAGTATATAAATACAAATGTGCACCTTGGAGAGTAACTCAAACTGTGGGCTGATATTTAAATCAAATATTTAGTTAGGCTTTGCAGGCATATTGAAGATGGACAGGGTTTAGTAATTTCAACAATCAAGTACAGTCTGAAGGAGACTTCAAATAAGAAATGATGACTCTGGTGAAATTAAGTAAAGGTTTTCTTAATTTAGTTAGGATCATTTGATATATTGGCCCTTAATTCAGCACACCTGCAAGGTAAATAAGTTAAAATGTTTTACATTATATATGTGATTGATCATTTTTTTAATGATGGGTTTGTAGAAGTCATAAAGTAGATTATATATAGATTTGACTTATTTCCCATAAAGTTAACATTCGGGATGCGGATTAACCAAACCGGCAAAAGGTTTATATTATTTTTTATTGATTCACTGTTTCAACATTAATAACAAGTAAATACATCTTCAAAAGCGTTGAACTATATTTGAAAAAAGTAAGTAAAAATCATTAAAAAATCAATACAATGCATTGCGTACAATATGACCGTATGTTTCCATACTGAGTAACGGGGAGGAATTACCTTCAAACTCTACACGCCTATACATAAGCCAATGACATATCATTTGATTAATTTTTATTTTTATTACATGTATAATACCAGAGAATAAATTACAGTAATCATTTTATGAATTACTATTTCATTAATCAACAGATTTATTTTCTTTCTAAAATTAATTGTTTGAAGAAACTTTAAAAAGTGAAAGAAAGAGCAAGAGAGAGAGAGGGGCAAAGCTATCTCTCTCTGCCAAAAAAAAGAGGGGTGAGATTTGTGTCAACTGAGGGGTGTGAGAATAATAGAGGTGGAAGGGGGCTCTATTATCCGTGTCTGACCCTGAGCTTGGAGTGCGACTAATTAAGATAAGATATGAGTGATACAAACTTGTACATGGAATGGCGTCAATGAAAGTTACAAATTATAACTAATACAACAGTTCCTTAGCCAGAATCAATTATCATCTGTTCATTTATGCATACCACAACATACCAGATGAGTTTCCACTATTCATTGAAAAATTCCCTTAATGAATAGTATGCTTTCTGAGTAAGGTATTTTTTTAATTTTATTTAAAATTTGGAGGGGTTTAAATTAAGATTTATGATAAACGAAATTTTGTTTAAAAATTTTGATCCAGAATAACTAGGTTTTTTTTTTCAAACATTGCCAATCTGTGCTTGCTAAGTCTAATTTTCCCACTACTTCTGGTGTTATGATGGTGGATTGTATAAAAATGGATATTGTGGATTGGTAGAAATGGACAGAGCCTTTATTTCTGCTTCATTTGATTTGTAAAAATGAGAAGAAAATTGTGGAGTTAATTGGTTTACATAAAACTATTAATTTTAATTAATTATAATTCAAATACCTAATTAATTAAAAAAAAAGAACTTTACATTACTTTTCACAAACAACTACTCGACTCAACTCGATACTCGAGTAGTTGGCTTAATACTCGACCCGACTCGACTCAAATTCAAAATCCACTACTGGCCCACCCCTAGTAAATGTATTACAGTGTCCCAAGACTTTTTTATTTATCCCCAACAGATAGAACAACACTTATATGCTAATCAAGAAGTTAAACAGTTATTGCTATGATACGAAAGAGGCATCCCTATCCCTGCGTTTGGAGGGTATGTCCGTCTGCAACAGTCTGACATATAATCTTACCAGCAAAGCAATCGATGCGGGAGGCCATGGAACACTTGTTCGCCAGGTAGCGAGATATCCGTCCCTTGTTCTTCTGTGCAGCTCGGCCTATGAACGTTGAATTGAACAGGAGTCCATACTTGGGTGTATTACTTCTTGTTTTGAGGGCCCTGTCAAATAAAATATAACTTGAAACTTTTTGCGACCAAAGCAAAATGTTCAATTAACCAAAAGTGATGGATTCTTAAAAGTCTAACAACTTCATTTGTAGGGGTGGGCAAGTACTCGACTCACACAAGTCGAGTAGTTAGTTACTCCCACCGTTTACATGGCGGCCGAATTTACGTGCGATTTACATTTGTGCGATCAAATTTTATAGCTGATCGCGAAGCAACATCTGCTGTTTATCTGCAATCGGCAGATTGTTTATCGCGGCCCCTCGCTAGTTTCACAATAAGCAGGATTTTCTGATCATTTGTGACATTTCATTACGCGCCACTGTTTTTTACGGCCGATCGCTAGTTTCGCAAAGTTGCATTTAGTTTATTTATGATCGAAAAATACACGCAATCGTTTTTTGCGGTTGACCGCGACTTTTGCAAGTCTACATTTGCCGATTTTCGGCGATCGGCAAATACACGCGAACGTATTTCACGGCAGATTACAAGTTTTGAAAAGCTACTTCTGCAGTTTATCTGCGACCGACAGATATGCGCTATCGTTTTTCGCAGCCGTCAATGAGTTTTTCATAACAGTAACCTCAAAAATATTTCATTAACTCATAGAAGAATGGATTTTGACAGTTATCTATAAATAACAGATTCTGAGAGATGTCTCAGAATTCGAAAATTGAAAACTTACAGCTATATTTAGCTCTAACCTACACTTAACAACTTCAAATTTGTAATTATATTTTATCTTATGAATGATACTCAGCCTTCATTTCTGTCTCATTTTATTTGTAAAAATGAGAAGAAAATTGTGGACTTCATAAAACAATTAGTTAAGGTTTTGTAATTTTTGTATTTGGGGGATATCTTATTCTTATGTGGTAGCAGCTGTGTCACTCGTGCTCAAGTGATGGATGTCAAAAAACAATAGATCAGCAGTCAGGCAAGGGGGTGGGGTTGGGTTTAAAGAAGTAAACAAATAACTGGGCACAGCTCTCCACCGTGATGTTTTTAATTCTTTCTTCCACAATTTCTTGGCTAAGGTTTTAATTAGGGCCAACAATTATTTTTAGGGAAAATATAAACGTGTTTTTAGCGAATTTCCCCTATAGGGAAGAAGCTATTACCGTAGGTCTCATGGTAAGACCTAAGCCCAAGACCATGGTGACTTTTCGTTTTGGGGCCACCAGAGGCAAAAAACACCATTCGTTCGAATTTTAGCGAATTTCCCCTATAGGGAAGAAGCTATTACCGTAGGTCTCATGGTAAGACCTAAGCCCTAGACCAAGATAACTTTTCGTTTTGGGGCCACCAGAAGCAAAAAACACCATTCGTTCGAATTTTTATATATATATATATCTATATATCTATCTATATATATATATGTGTGTGTGTGTGTGTCTGTCAGCACGATAGCGGCCGTAAATATGGTCCGATCTTAATGAAATTTGGTACAGACATGTAAAGTGGTAATCCCTCGGACGAGTTCGTAAACCAGCCCGATCGGACCACTGGGAGGGGGGGTAAAGGGGGATAAACCCCCCAAAAATGGGTTTTATGAGTTTTTTACATAGAAAAATAAAATTTGTCGAATTTTTATTGGCACCATTAAATTCAGCTCAAAAAACAAACAATTTAGTATCTTGAATCACCCCTCTATGTCCATTGGTTACCGAGATATTGAAAGTGGTAAACACAGTACGTTGTCACAATGTTAACCTTATGGGAATTAAGTAAATTTCCATATCTCGGTTATTTCTCAACAAATCTTAATAAAACTTGGTAAATAGCTTCTTCTAGTTCAGATATACTAAATATTAAATTAAAACCACTCAGTTTTAATATACCTGTAGCAGCAAACCTGCATACTCATTCCCCATGTTATTCTTATGGAGCTTACCAAAACATGTCAAATGTCGCTATGTTGGATTGAAATATGTTGTTTTGCATTTGAAATTCGCTGAGTATGCAGGTCTGCTGCAACGGGGGTATTTATATATATATATCTATCTATCTATCTATATATATGTGTCTGTCAGCACGATAGCGGCCGTAAATATGGTCCGATCTTAATGAAATTTGGTACAGACATGTAAAGTGGTAATCCCTCGAACGAGTTCGTAAACCAGCCCGATCGGACCACTGGGAGGGGGGGTAAAGGGGGATAAACCCCCCAAAAATGGGTTTTATGACTTTTTTACATAGAAAAATAAAATTTATCGAATTTTTATTGGCACCATTAAATTCAGCTCAAAAAAACAAACAATTTAGTACTTTGAATCACCTCTCTATGTCCATTGGTTACCGAGATATTGAAAGTGGTAAACACAGTACGTTGTCCCAATGTTAACCTTATGGGAAATAAGTAAATTTCCATATCTCGGTTATTTCTCAACAAATCTTAATCAAACTTGGTAAATAGCTTCTTCTAGTTCAGATCTACTAAATATTAAATTAAAACCACTCAGTTTTAATATACCTGTAGCAGCAAACCTGCATACTCATTCCCCATGTTATTCTTATGGAGCTTACCAAAACATGTCAAATCTCACTATGTTGGATTGAAATATGTTGTTTTGCATTTGAAATTCGCTGAGTATGCAGGTCTGCTGCAACGGGGGTATTTATTGTTAAAATAATAGGCTAATAATTAAATCTTATTACTGCTTAAATTTTACAACTATGCATATTCTACACAAATTTATTTTGTAATCTTGTTTCATTACGTGATTTGTTATTTTGAGCGATTTAGCATAGTCAACTTATTCATTTAAAAGTAGGGTTTAAGCAATTTAGAGGTATTAGAATATCAGAGTTTTATTTTTCCAAGAAAAATATAAAAACATAAGCTTCAATAAAGTAGACCAATTGTATAAATGAAATTGAAGAAAGATTTTAGTTGAAAAAATGGAAATTTCATTAATTTTCACAAACAACTACTTGACTCGATACTCGAGTTTTTGGCTTAATACTCGACTCGACTCGACTTCAAAATCGACTACTCGCCCACCCCTATTCATTTGAAACTAAAAATCGTTGTGGCTGCAGTTGCAGTGGCTTATAATAAATATGCAAAGCAATTTTAAGTTTACATTAAGAGTATTAAATACCCCCCTTGCAGCAGACCTGCATACTCGGCAAATTTCAAATGCAAAAAAAATATTTCCATCCAACATAGTTTCCAACATAGTCTTGCTACCTTCAAAAATAAATTTAAAATATATATGATCTCAAAACCTTTATATTCATTGGAGGAATTTTTCAGTTGATGACATATACTGTATATTTTACAATTTTTCAGTTTATTTTTAGTTCATTCATTGTATTTTTTTTAGAGGTGTGCGGATATCCGAAAAGTCGGATCGGATCGGATATCCGAATCCGATCCGAGGGTTTTAAAACTATCCGGTAAGACTGGCTGGATATCCGACTCTTTCGGATACACTGTATATTTCACGGTAAAACCCTCCAGACGCAAGAATTTCAACGTTTGGAAGACGGCTCAAACAAAATAATACGTCATCGTCATAATATTGTCAACATTATGATGACAAAAGAACGTCGTCTGCCGGTCGACGTCGCTTTCAGAACGTAACACTTTTAAATACGAAACAGATCACGTTAGTAATCGAAATCAAAGTTATTGTATTTTATCGGTTGAAGACTAACAATATTGTCTGTGTAAACAACTTTTTTCGATACAATACCCGTGTGACAGTCTCTGTCGGACTCGATAATGTTCATTCGAAAGTCGATGGTTGTACAAGTGTTGCCAGATTACACAACTATCGTATACCCCAAAATGACCCTGATTCAACATAAAATAATCGTATAGTCCCAAAATCTTCATAAGTTTTTGATTGAATTTTAAAAAAATCTTTGTGAGTTGAAGATATTAAAGAAAAATTTACATACGTCCGTCAGAATCCCAATTTTTTTTTATTGACAGTGTGAAATATGGACCGTACAGCATAACAATTGTCGATACGATAATTTCGGTTACGATAATTTCCGTATGCCTGGGAACACTGACAACCAACATCGCGACCACACTGCTTTTTGATCCTTTGCAGACGCCGCCGCCGCCTGTATTAATATTAAAGATAACGGTGTGAACCCTTTGTGGTAAATAATAGCTCTCATTAGGGATAATTCTGAGGTATTCCAAAGTAAACCATGGATCCTAAAAAGAAGAAGAGTGTCGTCTAGAGTTATTTTAAGAAGATGGACGACTCGGCAGAATGTTTAAAGTGCAAGCTCGTCTTGAAGGTAAGGCTATTTAGTTAGTACTATAGATATGCAAAAGTTTATTCAAATTTCGTAAGTGATCGAATTCCGTTCTTGAAAAATAAAATAAATTTAAACTTATTTGATAATTTATAAATCAATACAATGCCTAAGGTTGGTGATAGGACATGCAGCTGACTAGGCCTACCACCTACTTGACAGATTAAACACAGGCTAGGCCTACTTATTTATGTTTCAGCTTTGTTTATGTGATCACCTCCTATAATCATAAGGTCATAACTTATAATCACCTGTCATAACTTCAAGGTTTTTCTTTTGTTTTTTATAGTTATGTTATCTTGTTTCACTGGTTTCAATGATTTTGATGAGCCTTCTAGTTTTGGAAAAACATTAAAACTGTGTTTGATTTTAACTTTTGTTTTATTTAACTCCATAATACATCATATTCTAATAAAACAATAGCCTGCTAATAAATTTATTTTTGGTGAGAAAAATTTAACAACATGCCATATGTGAGAACTTGTAAACTGTGGGCCTGCATATTCACTAATTTGATATAACAGCTTCAATGTTGCCTAGTTAGTTTTTTATTTTTATCTTACAAAATGATCTGCATTCATTTAAATGTTTGTTGTTTTTAAAATAAGAAGTGACTGTATATCTGACATGAGCACCTACCATTTTTACTTTTCACTGCTTCTCCAACAGGCCTTTAAGGTCGATCAAGAGACTTTCTTCATGATATATACTAACACTTAATTTTGTTATAAAGTCAATATATTTTTATTTAATACAATTTGACAAATTGTATAGGGACTAAGTAGGTGCACAATTTAAATCTATTTGGAGTCTCAGAGAGATACCATAAAATACAGAAAAATAATGAATACTCAGCAAAAAAAACTGTTAAAGTTTAAATAAAAAAAACATAGTTTTTGCATTTTGAATAACATCCTTAAGATAAAAGTATCTTACAAGTAAGCTTTGCATAAAGAAATAGCAAGTGAAAATTATAAGGTTTTTATCTATAATCACACAGCTTTTTCTGTCGGCCAAAATTTTTAGGGTATCGTAACTATCCGACTCCGAAAACTATCTGATCCGAACCTGTTGTTATCCCATCCGAAACCGATCCGAACATTAGCTATCCGATCCGAATCCGATCCGACCCAAAAATCTGCTATCCACACACCTCTAATTTTTTTTCTTAAATAAGACGCCATTCACATGTATATGTATACTATTTATGAATAAAGATTGTTTGACTTTGACTTTGACTTTAGATATGACATGTTTTTGTAATATCCATAAGAATAACATCGGGAATGAGAATGCAGGTTGGCTACAACACGTATGTTAAACTGGGTGGTTTTAATTCAATATTTACTAGATCTTAACTAAAAGAAGCCATGTACCAAGTTTTATCAAGATACGTTAAGAAATAATGAAGATATAGCACTTTTTATATTTCCCATAAGGATAACATGGGGAATGAGTATGCAGGTTTGCAGCCACAAAAAATGGAAATTTCAGGGATTTTAGACTAAAATACATTACATCTCATCTAGTTGAAGCCACAAACCAAGTTTTATTAAGATACGTTGAGAAATAAGCGAGATTTAGAATTTTACTTATTTCCCGTACGGTTAACATAGGGACAACGTACTGTGTTTACCACTTTCAGTATCTCGGTAACCTATGGACATAGAGCAATGATACCAAATACTAAATTGTTTGTTTTTTTGAGCTGAATTCTATGGTGCTAACCAAAATGTAATTATTTTTATTTTTCTGTGTGAAAAATCCAAAAACCCCATTTTGGGGGGGTGAGGAAATTCGCTAAAACAGGCTGGATTTGTACATCCACTCTTTTTATTAGATCTTTGATGGTTTGGTGGAATTGCCATTTTTATACTGGTTAACAACATATCTATTATTTTCATTAATTAAAAACTGGTTTTAATCTGCCAGGCAGATCTTAAGTAATAACAGTATTAAAAGACAAAAGTAATGTAAGACCTACATATGGTGTTTAACAGCTAAAAAGGAGAGAAGAAGGACTTTTAGGCTGAAAAAGTAAGACTAACTTTTTGCCTTAAAGTGAAAGCTTCGACTAAAAATAGGACTCCCCCCTGGTAATAGCTTTTATTATTAGGTAGATATACGTTCCAAACTAATGGAAAAAAGTCTGGAATCTTGTTAATAATTAAGGTTCGAATCACAGGTCGCTGGCATCGGTTTTCACCCAACCGAGATTTTTTAACTCTGAAATGGTGTATTTATATGACTTGAGGGATTAAATAGAATTGTGGGATGGACCTGGATTTTTCGTTTAACATAAAAAAAACTGTAGGCCCAAAAGTTTAAATCATTATAAATTGGTAAACATAAGTAAACTAGCTGATGAACCCAGTTTCACCCGTGAAAAACAGAAAAACTTCCTTGGATTAATGGTTTAATGTTTCATTGAATTTACCATCCTTCATTAGGTTGCTCTGACAACTTCACAAGCCTTCCTATAGTAGTTTAACATTGAAACTTTGAGGTGCAATAGGGCGCAGCCTTGAGGAAATTTTGAAAAATCCTTTCTTAGCGGATGACTACGCCCTAAGAGGAACGTCCAGGGGAAGTTTCAAGGTTCTGGTTCAAGTAGTTTGTGCTATACGGTTATAGGTGAGTGGTGTTTGACAAATAAATAGTAGATAATAGCATTGTGTTATGTAATGGTGATAATAAAGGAGGAAAGGAGGAAAAATTTATGAAAATAAGGCAACTAGGAGGCCTGTAATTGAAGGGGTCTCCTATAAAACGTTCTAAGCAACAAAATTTCAAAATCAGAGATATTCAGTGAAAAAGGTTCTCTAGGACACGAGCTACACCGTGGTATATTTTGTTTTGAAGTGTCAAAATTCAGTAAATTAAACTCTATTAATTAAACAAACCACTAAAGCACAATATAAAATAAAAAAAGTACAAACAAAGTAATGAACAACTATTAGAATAGTTTCACTAACATATGTGACCTACTTTCCACAACTCGGCAAACAACTCGACACCCCGGCCAGCAGTCAGCAATAACTGACCTGGCTCAACTGCTTCCACCATCAAACTTCAATAGCTTCAATAGAACCTATCACTATACCTCTCACTCAGTACTGGACACCTTATATACTGCACTGTATATAACCCAGATTTGACACTCAAAATCTAATAACACAGAGGAGCCTGACAAACCTCGATATAAAAACAGTTCACAAAAATTCCAATAACCCAGAGGAGCCTGACAAACCTCGTAAAAAAACAGTACAAAAACTACATTAACAGAGAGGAGTCTGACAAACCTCGTCAAAAAAACAGTACACAAAATTCCAATCACAAGAGGAGTCTGACAAACCTCATTATAAAAAACAGTGAAAGTCTTGACACTCAAAATTTCAATAGCACATAAAGTTCAAATCTACTCAATTTTTAGAACTCCGGACTGAAGCAATCAGCCAAAGCTCTACTAAAAAACTGTACTGTAATTGACACCTGCCGAAGCTTCACTAAAAAAACTGAATTAATTTTTCTTCCTCTATCAGATATCACAAAAATGACCTGCCCCAAACCCAACACTTTCAGCGAAGGGGACATTGTCTTTGTAAAACTGAGAGGCTATCGACATTGGCCAGCAAAAATTACGGAAATTTCAAAAAGTAATAAAGGTGTAAAGAAATACACCACTAAATTCTTCGGGGATGACACTTATGCAACAGTTAACAATTCTGATATTTTCCCCTATGCCGAAAATGTTAATACGTTTGGAACATACCTTGTAGACAATTTCAAAAACAAGTCTTTCAACAAGGCGTTGAGGGAAGCTGAGTGTGAACTTAAGACTGCAACAACAGCCGAACTTAATCCAACTCAGACAGGGCCAGTTTTTCTCCCTGGCATTACAGAAGGTGACAAATCTAATCTCACCATCAAAACCAGAAATAAACATTCAAAAAATAACCTAGAATCTGAACTAAATAGCTCAATCAAGGAGCTGGAACTGAGCCTTATTGAAAATAACCTCCTTGATGACTCAGCTGAGGAAACCACTACACTAGAAATGGCCGGAAAGATTGGTTCAGCTCTGCTTTCAGAGAACAATATTTTAAAAGAAAAAAATCTGAGGCTTCAAGCAAACCTTCTGCTCTTAGAAGAAAATATTGAAACAATGAGGGAAAGTGAACTCAAATATATTGAAAGAGTTGAAAGATTACAGGACCAATTATTAACTACTGAAAACCAACTGAAAAAGGAAATACAACTTCGTAAAGAAGCTCAAAACATCTTCGAGGCACATGATGACAAACTCCAACTACAATTAAATGAGTATTTAAAAAAAATTAGAGACCAAGAAAAGCTCATCACGGCATTGAAAGCTGAAATTAGGAGCCATGATGTAGCAGCTGAAAATAATGACAAAATGGAACAAACATCTCCTAATGAGCCCAAAAACATACAACATAAAGAAATAATAAATGATGACACAACTTCACAGAAAAACTCTTTCCTCTTAAATGAGTTGATTCAGTTAAGGATGAGGCAAGAAAAGATTGAAAGCACAGTAAACTTACTAGAAGAGCATCTCCACCATACATCAAATAACAAGGCCCATGTTACACCTTTCACAAACAGATCTGACTCCCCTACACCTCACTCTACAAAAACGCCACAAACCTTCAGGCAGGATAAACAGAACAGAATCTCCAGTAAGAACAGAACTAATGTTTTTAGCGTCTCCCTTCAAGTAAATAAATTTAAAGACAGCCCTAAACATCAAAACCAACAAAAAAATAAACAAGCTTGTGGAAATAATAAACCTGTGGAGGCAAAAATAGTATCAAGCCCAAAGAAAAGTGCAAGCTGCATTGATTCCCAACAAAATGGCCGATTAACACCTGACATGCTAAACATCCACTCTACAAAAAAACCACCAATTACGGCAAAATTACTGATGGAGGGAGAAAGCTGGGAAGACTTTTTTGAAACCAACTTAGAGCACTACAAAATTATTAATGCAAACTATTTTAATACTAGCTCTCCCAAGACTAGCAACAAGGTCCAAACACCTTTTTTAGGATCCCCTATCAATCCACCAACAACAACTTAACCAAACATAAGAAAAAACCCCTACCACTATCAGAGAAGTTCACAATTTTTCATCAAAACATAGATGGCCTTACGAGCAAAGTTAACAGACTCAACCACCAACTAAATCACACTAATCCCAGCATAGTTGTACTCACAGAGCATGGCCTAACTAGTGACAAACTGATAAATACTCAACTTGATAATTTTGTATATATCGGGGGATTTGCAAGAACCGAACATAGAAAAGGCGGTGTTGCAATATATGCAAACAAAAATCTAGGCAATGAAATTTCTTGTATTGACATAGAAAGAAAGCAAGTAGAGCTTGTGTGTGAAACACAGCTTATAAAAATTAAAATCCAAACTACAGAACTATATATCCTAGGGATATATAGGCCTCCAGTACGCAGCAATCTCGAAATGGCCCTTGATAATCTATCTAACATCCTTGATGAAATTCCTACCTGGAAAACCCCAGTTATCATAACCGGAGACATTAATGTGGACAGCCTGTCTGATGGGGATGACAATAAACTCCTGAAAGAAGTTCTCTTGAGCCATGACATCAACAGAATGCCCTTACCACCGACAAGGATCACCGCTCATTCTAAAACATCAATTGACATAATTGCAACAAACCTGATGCAAACAGAGGTCGACACTGCTGTGTTTCCAACAGGTTTATCAGACCACACAGGTCAGACATGCACAGTAAACCTGAAACTTGACACAGCTGTGACACCTAGTACATCTCGAAGGTACTTCAGTGCTCAAAACCTAGGAAGATTCAAAAATATTCTAGCGCAAGAAACTTGGACAACTGTCACAAACACACAGAATGCAGATCAGGCTTACACAGAATTTAACAAAGTATTACAAGAAGCACTCGATGCAGCCTGCCCTATAGTACAATCTAGACCAAAGAAAAGAAAAGTCCATATGAACCAAGATCAAGAGCGTGAACTCATGGGGCTCAAAGGAGCTTACATAATGGCACTCAATAAATCAATCCTTACAGGCAATGAAGAAAACAAAAAACAAGCCAATGACAGAAAAAAAGATTATGATCTTCATTTAAAACACCTAAGAAAGGAAGCTTCCATAACCTATATTGCAAATGCAGAAAATAAGACCCGAGCAGTCTGGCAAATAATAAATAATAACCGCTTCAACAACAAGACCCAAAAAAACTACATTAAAACTCTCAATGTAGAAGACACAACCCTAACAGACCCCCAAGAAATAGCCGAACACTTGAACCACTTCTTTGCTAATGCTGCTGAAGAAGTTCTATTAAACTCAAAACGAGAAGCCTTAAAACTACGTTCAACCTACCCCGAAAGTGAGTTTAGGTCGTTTGAAGAGAACTTTAAACTAACAAATAAAACAGAGGTAGACAAAATAATATCATCCCTAAAATCAAAACCGTCTTCTGGAATGGATGAAATATCATCGGTGGTTCTGAAACACTGCCAAAATGAAGTATTAGTCCCAATAGTTGATGTAATAAACAAGTCTTTTCAGCAGGGTATTTTTCCCTCCTCACTTAAACACTCCATAATCTATCCAAAACACAAGAAAGGACCTACCTTCCTGACCAGCAACTACAGACCTATTTCACTCATCTCCACACTTTCAAAGGTTTTTGAAAAAGTAGTACTGTCAAGGCCGCTTACACACCTTGAAAACAATAGTCTTCTAACGAGCCGTCAGCATGGTTTCAGAAAAGGCAAGTCAACCATCACTGCTGTAATAGACCTTGTGGAAACTATAATTGATGCAACTGAAGAAGGAGCCACAACAACCGGCATCCTCTTAGACTTTAGTAAAGCTTTTGACAGCCTGAGTCACACACATCTTCTGGACAAACTACAAGCTCTAGGAATAAGAGGAACAGCGCATCAGTGGTTTCGGAGTTACCTCAGCGGAAGGACACAGATTACCGAGATAACTCAGGTCGTAAACAATACATCTAAAAAAATCAGATCTTCACAAGCACAGACAGCAAGAGGAGTTCCACAGGGATCTGTCCTGGGTCCTGTTCTATTCATCTTGTACACTAATGACATTATCTCTGTATTACAGGACAACTGTGAGGCATTCCTATACGCTGATGACACAGCCCTTGTTGTATCCCACAAGAATGTTGAGGAGTTAGAAGTCAATACCTATATTGCAGCCAGCATGGCCAAACAATATAGCCAAGAAAATGACCTGGTACTGAATGAAGAGAAAACGCAGCAGCTCTTTTTTGGCCCACAGAGAAAAAATGCTCTCACATTACCCGACATCTCAGCATCTAACGAGGCTAAATACCTAGGAATCACAATTGACTGTAACCTCAATTGGAAACCCCATGTAGACCAGCTGTGCAATAAACTTAGCACTGCCCTGTATGTTATCAGACGACTCAAACACATTAGCAACACAGAAACTTCAAGAACAGCTTATTTTTCACTATTTGAGTCGCAAATGCGCTATGGGCTGATTGTTTGGGGGTTCTCATCTCAGGGAAACCTATATAGGGTACTGCTTCTTCAAAAAAAAGCAATCAGAATAATGGCCGACCTGGGTTTTCGTGACTCTTGCCGGGGAGTATTCAAAAGGCTTAAATTGCAAACAGTAGCTAACCTATACATTGCCGAGGTAATAATGCATGTAGTAAATAAGGGACTCACCAACTTTACAGACGCTCATTCATACAACACTAGGAACAAAATTAACTACAGACTTCCTACACATCACCTAACTGCCTACGAAAAAAAAACCTACCTACATTGGAGCTAAACTTTTCAACACCCTTCCACCTGAACTGAAACAACAGATAGACAACAGGACCTTCAAAAAATCTCTACTTGACTGGCTGCTGCAGAGGGAGTTCTACTCTATTGAAGAATACCTGGAGCAAAGAAGTCAACCTCACTAATGAAACTCAAATGACGCCATTACTGTACTCTATGTATATGTAAATAAAGAGAATTTTGTCTTGTCTTGTCTTGTCTTGTTTTGAAGATATTAGAGTTGGCAGTCCTGATTTCGTCTTTCAAAGTTGGCGTGCTTCACAGGACTGCATGGACTTTTTGGGGATAAACGTTCTATTCGCCAAAATATAAACTCCTCGCTGGCCGTTGCGTTGTCACCCAGCAACCAAAATCGCGTAAATAAAAATAAAACACGTGAAGTAAATAGTGGAAGGATAAGACCAGGAAGGAATAGCGCAAAGCTGGATTACCCTATATTTTAAAAACTAAGAAGCCAAGGCCTGGAAAATTGCCCCCAAAATAAGTGAGTAGAATAACGTTTTAAGCACCACATTTGGATAACTTTCAGCAAAATGACTTATCACGTTATGTAACAACATCAGAGTTCCCACTCAAACTGAATTTTAAAATTCACGGCTCTTTCACGGTTTTTAAGGTCCGAAAATTACAAAATTTACGGTCTAAATACAGGAAAACATTTTGCCGCCCGCACAGTTTCACAGAGAATAACAGAGTGGGGGGGAGGGGATAGCGAGGGAAAACTCGGCAGACGCATAGCGGCGGCGGCAGCGGCGCCAGCACAACGGAGAAGTAATTTCTGTACCAATAGAATTAAACTGTGTAATATTTTAGGTAAAACAAACTGTACTTGACGGAAAAATGATTTTAAATACAATGCAATTAAATAGATTACAACTATTTCATAAAATACGATGTGATTTTAACAATATTGATTACTTAAGAAAACAGAAAACATTGTAATGGCGATTGCGGAACACGCACGCAACTTAAATATTTTTTAATTTTTAACGCCATCCTCTCTTCCTTCCTTCCTTTCTTCCTGTCTTTCTGCTTTCTATCCGCCCACACAATGCGCAGAGTCCAGTGCGCACTGTCGCACTGTATGTTGCCATGACAACCGTGTGTCGCCATAGCAACGAGCCAATCACGCACTGCGTTTTAAGACAACAAACAGCCGTGTGATGGAAGACAATATGATAGTCTGCGCTTGCGTATGTTGCCAACCTTTCGATGAATATTCGATAGTTCATTTATTGCGTCTTGACCGAGTTGAAGTTCGTGATTATCAACTCTCTAACCATCGAAAACTCGAAATATGATCTGTATAACACGTATTAAAATAATGTCGTGTTTGTTTAAAAATACACACTTCAATTACATTTTTTTTAATAGTTTTTTTGCGGAGGTTGAAAGTAAAAACGTGATTAAAAATAATTCTTGTTGCCAGTTGTGGACACCGGTTAGGCGCGCCGCCTGGTTAATACGCCTCCGGATAAATCGTTGTTCTACTGTCCGTAAATGTTAGTTAATGGCACAACGTTGGTCGCCTGCAGGCATGTTTTCCAGCGGCCGAAGTTAGGGCCTTGTTGTCATGCAAACAGTGCAATGGGTAGTGAGTGATAAGTAGAGGTCTGCGGGTACCCGAAAATTTGGGTAGCTTCGGGTAATTACGTGAACCCGAGTGGTCGGGCGGGTTCAACACGTCTCACTCAGGCTTAATTCGGCGGGTTTTTATTACACGTCGGGTCGGGCTGGTACCTACTACCCGAAAGAAATCGGGTTGACGATACCCGACACACTACCCGAAAGAAACCCGAAACTTTAAAAATGTTCAACAATAAATGATTTGCGCCAAGCTTCTGACTTACGGCGTCCACGCAATATTATAACGAGACGAACAAGGATGGTCGTGATCGCGATGTCAAACTTCGAAGCGATCTTCACTATACGTCTCAGTCAGACAACCAGCCGTCCCCTTGCCGACTCAAAATTATCGAACGCTTACTGCTTAATATCGTATCCTCGTATAACAACTTAAAAGGACCGTTGTTCCTTTTGACACAATTACATAGTCGTACAAACACTAAACAGCTTTGGTTGAATTTCTAGCCGAGCTTTGATACGAGAAGTCTTATCGAGAAGATAATAAAATTTTTGTGATCTACTTTTGGTCACGTTAAACCGGAAGAGCGTGTCCTTCCCACGAAAAACGTACACAAACAATAATCCTGAGTGATAAGGAAAGGGCGTTGACAGCGAAAAAAATATTATTACCAATTAGATGGAATTCGGAGTTTCTGCTATATTTAGTTGACCTTGGAGAACGACAAAATATATACCAGTCTATAGTTTGATCATAGAATTTCTCTTGAACGGCAAAAGATAAAAATTTATTTTTTGTCTTAATCGAATTATACTAAAAATTAGACAAAAAATATTAGCCGTCATATGTTGTTGTAGGACAAGTCGTTTGGATTTTCGCAAATAGAAAAAAATACACAACAAAGACATTCGTTCTGGCGTCATTTTTAAAGAGTTTATTTATTGTCACAAACATCTTGAACGATGATACAAAAAACAGAAAATGATTAGAAACAAGCAGCAGAGACATCGATGTATTAATCGGTAGTTGAAAACCGATGAATCGTACAATAGAAGGAATGTAAAAAATAAGAAAACGAATTAATTAAGGAACTAAGAAATTCACGTATTTATTTGCCGCGCAAACGTAAGCCAATAAGCGTGCGTCTTTAGCTATCTATTCTTCTCTCTCTTCACCTTTCCATCCTTCCCTCCCCCCTCCAAGGCAACCGATCGCGTTCCGCCATTATCTCCCCAATCTCCACCCCTCCTTCCATAGCCACAGTGGAATCTCAATCTCTGTTTAGCAGGCCCTACCCTCTAGCCCTGTACGTACAATCACATCTTAAAGTACACAATTGCTGTCTTCGTCTTGGGACTATGAATCATTTTTAATGTCTCTAATAAATTGATACAAATATTTCTCTGTAATTTAATAAAAATATTGGCTATTTTAAAATTGGCCGATTTTAAAGGTGTGATGACGAAATTCACGGCTCTTTCCAGGTTTTTTCATGGTTTGCCAAATTCACGGCTTATTCACGGTTTTTAAGGTTTCACGGTTGAGTGGGAACCCTGAACATTACATTTTTGTACTTTTATATCAATAAAATTGTTTTATATTCAGTTTTATTTTCGTTTATGTTGGTATTCCTACACTCCCTGATGTTTTCTTCCAATGCACAATCAGAGAACGGGAGCAGTCCATCAGAGAACATTTCAAATGCCAGTCATTTAGAACGTTATAACCCCACAAAAAAAACACATGTAAAATGTTTTAAAATGCTTAATGGCAAGTCAATATTTAATATAAGGCTACATTATGATGTTATAAATAGAGTAAGTTCTAACCTTGATAAAACCGTAAATTTTAGAATTCATCTTTCAACGCTTGATTAATCTAAACTACGTTTTGTCGCTTAGGATTTTTTATAGGGGACCCTTTCAATTATTCAATAATAATATTTCTATCTTATAATATGCCCCTTTAACCATGATAATGTTAATTTTAAAACATTGAAAATAAAATATTAAGTTTATATCTTCGTCTTTGAGTCATTTATGTCAAACAGATTTCCACTTTTTTCATCAATAAACTTTTTAGATAAATTGAAGTCAATACCATATAGCCCACAGACACAAAATAATCTTATAATTTTCAAAAACAAACCACAGTCTGTAACAAAATACTAAATCTTTACTAAGATGCCTCAAAATAAAAACTACCTGAAGAGTGCCTTCTCGGCACCCAATATCTGCACAGTCGAGGCAGGATACTTGGCAAGGTTGGTCAGACTGCCAGCGTGGGAGATGAGCCGAGCGCCCACTTGGTCTCCTATGAGGACAGCAAGATTCGGCGCCACACCCACCATCTTGCTGTGCAAATACTCTGCCAGCTGTTTACGGTAATCTGACAGCGCCACTACTCGCCTCGCAAACATCTCGATATTCATCAGATCTATCGGTGATATATCCATGCCTGGGAGGTCATAAAGACAGGGACTGAGTATGGGAGGTCATAAATTTTAATGACTATAATAACATGACAGTTTATTTAGTAATAAAGATGCAGTGTTGGTGAAGTGTGCACTCCTGTCCTGAATCTAAATTTAAACTAATTTCTAACGACAATGAAAATTTTTCAGCATGTAAACACAATTATTTACATGATAATTTTAGAGATAAACATATCTATTCCAACTTTGCATATTCAGACTCAAATAATAAACTAAAAAAAAATTTTCAGTGGTGAATGTTCAGGGTTTTAATAACAAAAAATATCACACAAATTCTAAATTAAATAATAGTAATACAAATAACGTAAACAACACTCAATCTCAATCTTTGAAAATATTACACCAGAATGTACAGCATCTTTCCTCACGTTGAAACATATTAAAAATTAACCTGGAAGAGATACAAACCAATATACAGTACACCTCGGATTATCCGGACCCCACATTATCCGGATCCCGGATTATCCGGACCGCTCCATCCGATAAATTCACAAATTAAAATCATGGCAAAACATGACATTAGCGAATTTACGGGAGAAATGTGCCTTCTAAAAAGCAAAATGTAAACATAATACATTACTGTACACATTTGGAATCACAATAATTGAAGGAATCACACCTACAGTTACCTAAACAGTACATTACAGCATTTTCGTGAACGTACAAACGTACTGTACTGGATTTTCTGGATTGCTATTTGGGGCGCTGTCAGTAATCCACAAGGCGTAGGCCTACGGCAATTTTGCCAGTTAGTTTATTGCTGTCATTTGATGAGTTACGTTATTTCTGCGAATAGTTACTGTAATACGTTTTGAGTTACTTTAAGTTTCGTTATGATTATTTTAAGTTTGAGTCATTTTGAGTTATAATTAGTTAATCTTAATGAATTAAATAATTTAATTTGGCGTTTTATTTCAAACCTAAACCGTAAGTACGGTAAAAGTTATAACTTTATATTCGTACGATTAATAATGAAGTTTAAGTCTTAAATTTCTTTCAAAATTAAACCCTCGTAAAATTTGAAGATTAATATGTTGGACGCTCTTGATACGCCGTTTTCAGCATCAGTTTAGCAGGGGCTAAGGTACGCAATCTCTATTTAGACGATATTGTAATGACCTCGGATTATCCGGATTTTTCGTTATCCGGATCGGTGTTCCCCCACATTAATCCGGATAATCCGAGGTGTACTGTAGTTGCCATAAAAGAACACAAAATGTCTGAAGCTGAAATTTTGACTCTTAACATCGAAAATTACAATATAAGTTCTTTTTATACAAGAAATCGACCTGGAGGAGGGGGAGTCTTAATATTGGTGAGAAAAAACATAAAAAATAGAGGTGTGCGGATATCCGAAAATTTGGATCGGATTCGGATCGGATCGGATATCCAAATCCGACCCAAGGGTTTTATAACTATCCGGTAAGACTGACTAGATATCCGACTCTTTCGGATAGACTGCATATTTGGTAAATTTTAAAGAAGGGTCAAATTTTAAAGTTTGGAAAGTCTTCCAAACAAAACAAGTCACTGCCGACGAAAGTACAGTAGTGACAGAAAACATCACGGAACAAAAACGACGCTTTGAAATGCGACGGTTGCGATTGCGGCTAGATAAACGCCTCAACACGATGCGATTATATAGTGGTATGCATCAAGCGATGTATTTGATATACTCCTCTCCTTATATATGTGTTTACCTTTGATATTTTATTAAATAAATAAACGATATTTCTTCTCCTATCTATTGATTCTTTTGTTATTATTAGTAGGATTGAATTAAGGTAAGTGGATAATATCTCTTACTTCTTTAACTATTTATACTTAAATCTAGGCTATTCTAAAATAATTAGGCTGAGATACAACGGAAATATAGGTTTATTGACAATTAAATCACAAGCTTTCTCTCTTTTTAACTAAACAGGGGATTTACAAAGTTTCACAATCTAGGTGTCTTATAGTTGAAGGCTAATTATACAAAATATATTTGAATCATGCTCAGGCTAGTTATCAAGGATGGCAAGAGTCTCTTGGTTCGGGTCTAAGGTAAGTGCTGGCCGAAACATTGAATATCTAACTTGATAATATATTTTGATACTTTTAATTTTGAAAATGGTTAACTATCAAATAATGCAATTATAGCTTGAAAGTCTATAGAAGGATAATGGTGATCTCTATAAAATAGTCACTAATAAGGAGTTTGTTTATAAACCAATATGTCTTCCTCAACAATAGTCTTGATGGGAAAATTTTATTATGAGTCAAATTTATAAAGTTTCTCCAGTCAAAGTTTATTAATAAATTTCTTGATGTCAAAAATTTATTCTTGATGTATGTAGGCTATATACTTTCTTTAGTCTTTATTTAATTTTAATATCAATTTAAAATCACTGGTAGGCTAGTCCAATGGAGGTAAAGATGAAAAAGGGCAGATCTTACCAAAGTATTAACTCTTCACCCAGGTCACTATATTTCTTCTAGGCCATTAAAAAGGGACAACTGTGACCTGGTATACCGCCGGCTACTAAAAATATAGGCTTATTAAGGCCTAATACTTGTTTAATGGGAAATAAATTAACACTTGGACAGAGGTCCTTACAGAAAGATGTTAACACTAGGCCATTCTCAATTGGACTCTCCCAAATTTTCTTCCTCTCTTCATCTCCTTTGTTGTAACAATGTAGCACATGTTTTCTGTGCACTGGGGTTCACAAATCATTGAAGTATGATTTCCACTTTTGGTAAACATTTGAAAAGAGATCATTTTTGAAAATTTGGGTATTATATAAAATAATTATTTGAGATAGCTTTACTCTTACCTAATAAATAACTTAAAATTAACATTAAAATTAACTATGGGCAAAGGTATTGTATTATACAATTAAATTTCTCAATTGATTTAAATTAACTGAGCAATAAATTTCCTTCTGATTTTATTTATAGGGTAAAATAATAATTAATAAATATTTGTCATTAACTAGCATCTGTTTATATATATTATAAATAAATGATTATTAATATTTATTTACAATTTTAAAGTAAATATTTGTGAACTATTGCATATTTCGGTTGCTGAAATCAAAATCGTTGTATACAATCAGAGTACTGTGCAATACCCGATGCGATAACGAACATTTTCTTAAGATAAGTATTGTATCGTAGCATTAAAGCAGTTAACAAATAATAGTACAGTACATCCTTAATTATTAGTTCTGCCTCGATTAGTATCCGTTACCGACGAAATATCGATTGGTATGACAGAGAATCGCAATCAAGACAAATCTCAGAGTTCGTCAATGACCGACAGTGTCCACAGTCATCTTCAATTACCAAAACGAAATATCCCGTAAATACCCCATAAATAAATAGTCGTGTTGATGTTTCGTACGATTATTTCACGCCATAAATATCTTAAGCGGCCTGTTGATACGATGAAATAAAAAGCCTACAATAATTTTGGGCTGCCAAAAGTTGGCGAACCTGTCTATTGTGTCTTCAACACACTTCGTTTGTTTTCGAACGTCGTCGTCTTCGTCTGCTTGAAACTTATGAGCTCCAAAACGTCTTTCTACCGCCACCGACGTCTTTCTTTTCTTTCAATGAAGTAATTACCTACCTAGAAATGGAAAGTTGAACAATCAGAAATATGTTTTTATTTTGTTTAAATATTATTCTTTGACGAATTTAGCCGAGTCAAAGCCGGCCAGCCGTATTTTCAATACGATTAAAATGGACATTCTTAGATAACAGTGCAATGCTGAATTAATTGACAACCTATGCCAATGATAATAATAAGTGAGTTTGCTTGTTGTTTATTATCTAAAACAAATAGACCTTTGTTCTAATTAAATGACCAAGCTTTAATGCTGAAACCTAAAACATTTTTGAAACTTATCTTGAATTTTAAACATAGGTTAAGTTTTCTGCTCAGACTTGATATTTTATAATATTATTTTTTAGTGAATCAAAATCTTGGTTGTCAGGCATTAATGATGAAATTAAAAAAGTAAAGCTTTCTTCAAAAATATGAAGTGATTGGTTTTTCAAGTTTTGTATTTAATTCTTTTGTTTAATCACTTAGGCCTAGTCAGTGATCAAATAATTTATTGATTTATGAAAAGTAAAAGAACAAAAAATGAGGCCTAGAAGTGAAAAAATTTAGGTTGCAAAGAAAAAGGAATTTTTAAGTAACCTAATCCTGAAATTGATTTAGTCTAATAAGCTTATTCAATTAAATACTACCTATGCTTAAGGGGAATCAATAAATTTCTAAATTCTTAACAGATAATTAGTTGTACCTTTGCATACTTTAATAATTTACATTTGGCCTATATTGGAAACAATATATCACAACAATCAACAACTCTAGCCTATCAAGGTAAACCTTACCTTACACATTAGTATAATATGGTAGTTCCTTGCAATTATCTTAGGCTTATGAGAGAACTTAAATCTGCTCATTACGCCGTGCCGTAAATATCCGAATCCGGTATTATCCGATCCGAACCTGTTGTTATCCGATCCGAAACCGATCCGAACATAAGCTATCCGATCCGATCCAAAAATTCACTATCCGCACACCACTAATCAAAAATAAGAATATAAGAATAACTGCTGTCCAAGTTCTTCTGGTAGAAATGGAGTTTGGGTGTTGTCTGTCTGAGATCACTGTAAATAGTTTTTCATTTATCTTAGCCTGTATTTATAGATCACCACAGGATCGTTTAATTGAATCTTTTTTGTATAAATT
This sequence comes from Flexamia atlantica, assembly GCA_035578135.1. Taxonomy (NCBI): domain Eukaryota; kingdom Metazoa; phylum Arthropoda; class Insecta; order Hemiptera; family Cicadellidae; genus Flexamia; species Flexamia atlantica. Next base: position 138,437,749 of record JAQJVK010000001.1, on the reverse strand, counting down.
TGATTGTTTGTGTAATATATTAAGCAGAAAATTCAAAAACATTGTTATTGCAGGTGACTTAAATATTATGGATGACTTATATTATTTACCGTACTAAAGGTAAATACAACTTACAATACATTTAAAAGTTTGCTAAATTCTAACAATTTTGAATATAAAGTAGATTTTCCCACTAGGGTGACCTCCGAATAAGCAACCGCAATTGACAATTTTATTACTAATATTAACTGTAAAAAAATAAAAATATCTGGTGTTATAACGTGCATTTCAGATCATGATGGGCAGGTTTTTGAAATCCTTGGTATTAAAAATAATGTAACTTTGTAAATAGGGTATTTAGGAGAAATCTTTTGGAGTCTAATATAAATTTATTTTTAAAATTCTTAGCGAAAGAAGACTGGTTAGAAGTGTACCAGGTTGGTGTAGAAAATAAGCATGATGTCTTTTATTCTGCATTTGCTCATGCCTTTGAAACTAGTTTTCCTAAAATATTAAGAATTGAAGGAAGTAATAACTTTAACTCCTGGATCTCCTGTGACATAAAGAAGAAAAAAGAAGATTTGGTGCAATTTTAAAAACGGTACAGATTACTAAAAAATGACAGTCTAAAACAAGAAATCAAACAGTTAAAGAATGAGCTAAAAGTCCAAATATTTATCGAAAAAAAAAAATTTTTTTGACAAAAAAATAGCAGAATCTACCAATAAAATTAAATCAACATGGAAAATTATCAGCTCCGAAGTGAATAGTAAAACAAAACTCAATGAAAATGTAAAATTTAAAATTAGTATCAAACAGAAAGTTAGAATCTGATCCAATCAGTATTAGGGGATATCTTCAATAATTTTTTTATCAACTTGGTTGATGACTTTGTCCTTCCAAATATTGATGGTAAAATTTCTGCAGACCCTAATTTAAAAAATTTACCACAACCAAGAAATTTATTCAGATTTAAAGAAGTTAATCAAGCAGATATTGAAATAATCATTATATCTTTTGACGATTAAGTTCTCAGCAGGAATTGATGATATTCCAATCACTATTGTTAAATATGCTTTACCATTTATTTTAAGACCACTAACCCACATTGTAAATTATTCATCTCTCATCTGTGGTTATTTTCCTTCTAAATTGAAAATTGGAAAAATAATACCTGTCTATAAAAAGGGTGATATGCATGATCCCACTAGTTATAGACCAATATCGTTACTCCCTGTTTTCTCTAAAATTTTTGAAAAAGTAGTGTATAATCAGCTTTTGGATTATCTTGAGTCAAATCAATTGCTGGATCATGAGCAACATGGTTTCCGTCCAGGTAGATCTACAATAACTGCTGGTACAAATTTTATCGAATCAATTATTAATTCAATTAACAGAAATGAAAAAGTAATTGGAATTTTTCTAGACCTTTCTAAAGCATTTGACAGTGTGTCACATGAAAAATTACTTAGTGCACTATATGGTTTGAACATAAATAATAAGGAATATAATTGGTTTCTATCTTACCTAAAAGACAGGCAACAATGTGTCCAAATTCAACATAATTTAAGCTTTCCAAACTGCAAATACACATACACTCAAAATTTCCATTCTAATTACAAAACAATTAAATATGGTGTCCCCCAGGGGTCTATTTTAGGTCCTCTGATGTTTCTCTGTTACATGAGAGGATTCCCATGAGCTATTGATGGCGGGGGTTCAGTGTGTCTCTATGCTAATGACACAAATATTACAGTCACAGGCAATTCTCAAGAAGAAATTGAACTTAAATCTTTTTTGAATCTTTTGTCAGTTAAAGAATTCCTAAATAACCAAAATCTCTTAATAAATTCTCAAAAATCAAATTTTTTTTCATTTTGTACAAAGCAAACAAGATCAAAATTAGAACCGAATATTTACCTCGATGATTCAAATTTAAACAAATTGGAGTGCACCAAATTTCTTGGATTATTATTATTGGACCAGCATTTAACCTGGGATAAGGATGTTGATCATGTGATAAGTAAAATGTCATCTGGTCTTTATGCATTGGGACAAATGTCAAAGGTGTGTAGTATTGAAACTTTAAAAACTATATATTTTGCCTTAATAAATTCACATATGTCTTATGGCATAGCAATTTATGGCGGTACCAGTAAAAAGAATTTGGACAGGATTCTTCGTCAGCAAAAAAAAGCACTACGGATTATTTTTAATCTCAAAAATCGACAAACAGTAAAGCCATACTTTTCAAAACTAGGTTAGCTTATACATATTTAAAACCATACTACATGTAAAAAAATCAAACTATCAAACCGGTAATCCAAATCTACATAGTTATAATTTAAGAAACAATCAATACGTTGAACAGCACAAATTAGAATTCTATAAGAAAAAAACTAGTTTCATTTGCACTAAGTTTTTAGTTAGTTTACCTGAAGATATTTTCCGTGAAAAAAATGATGTTTTTAGGAATCTTTTAAAAGAGTATTTGTTGACATTGTCCCTGTATTCATTTGACAATTTTTGGAACTCAAGGAGAAATTTAATGTAGGCTAATAATTTATTTGATACCTTAACATTAAACAAAATTTATATGTATATATATATATATATATAATAAATTTTAGGGAAAATGTATTATTTAAAATTGTATGTATTTAATTTTGAGATATTTTTAGTGTTATTACGCTGGATATGTTTTTCTCTTGACACTATTCGATGTATCTTTGTATACACTGTACATGAATAAAGATGATTTGATTTGATTTGATTTGAATCAATGCCGTAACTAAATTATCATGCTAAACAAGCTTTAAATATTCCAAACATGCTAAGGATTTCTAACTAGATTGGTGAAGAAACTTTTTGAATAAAACTATGCTTAGGCCACAAAATAATAAGGAAGACAAACTTTTATTTCAAATAAAGAACACTCTCGATTATCCGAGCCCAGTTATCCGAGACTCCAAGTTATCCGAGGTCATTCAAAGTTAAAATATAATTTTCGGTCGGAACATTATTTAAACGTGATTAACATATATTTTGTATAAAGTAAATAAAAAATTATCATTTATTGGTTAGTTTATTACTTAGTTTATTTAAATTGATAATTTTAATAATCATTCGAAGTATTACTTTACGGTACGAATATTTCACTGAATAACCTTGATTTGTGTTTCAAATCAAAATCATAAGTAGACGAACTGACTGAGTCGTCTATTGAATTTAAGGCAGGAGTTCACTATCGTCAAGCAATGGCGATTTTGTCTTGCCCAAATATTCAGTGAACTATTTTACGCGAAAGGCCTTATGAGAATGACGAAGAAACGAGTCATTCTGACCATGCCAGTACACTACCGACACCATTACCTTTGCATTGGCCTAGATTCACGCTTGGTTAGTGAACTCTGGTCATTTAATGAATGTAAACAGATATTAAATGATCAATGACAATTTTCCTTGATGAATGTGAGTATTTGATATTTTTAAATAAAGGTACAGTACATTCTCGACTATCCGAGCCCCGGTTATCCGAGACTCCGGGTTATCCGAGGGAACTCTATGCTTAAATATAAGTTTTTTATTTTCGTACTAAGCGTTATAATAATGTGTGAAACAAGTGTCTTTATTTAAAATTTTATTATTTGCAACTCGAAAGGACTTTCATTGTAGTATTTATTGGTAAATACTATATCTAATAAAACATTTTGAAGTGGTCTTATTATAGCCCAACTTCAAAATACACGTAAACTCCGTATTATCCGAGATTCGGGTTATCCGAGGTAGCCTTGGTCCCGAATACCTCGGATAATCGGGAGTGTACTGTACAAAATTTCAATAATTTAGGTTGAAAATTCTATTTTATTGACCTACATACTCTATATATATATAGATAAAACAAATATTTTACTAAGATTACATATTTACAATTGTGGTCTTGTAAGACTCTAACCTCAAATGAGGCAGCCTTGGTACCGACAACCTCGGATAACTGGAGGTGTACTGTATAAGAGTAACAATTAATTTTGAAAGAAATTTGGATAAGAAATGCTTCAGATTTTCCCTCTGATTCTTCTCTACATTTACATTTCAAGTGCTGAAAGGAGCCAGGAACAAAAAAAAATCTTAATTTAATTACCCATAGAAGATCTGGCTGCATCCAATATTGTCTGGGCTTTGGCACTGTCCATAACAATTTCCTCCAGCCCTTCCAAGTGGTCTGGCGTCAGCTCTTTGCGGTTCTTTATATACTGAGCCACTCTAGCATACATGTAGTTCTCCGGTACTATCTTGACCAGCTCCGGAAAATGATACGAGTACCATTCTCTGCAATACATTATCCACATACAAATTTTATTTTATTTGACAGACAGTTAAAAAAATTATTGGAAATTTTTTTTTAACAAAAAAGCTACTTCATTGAAGCTATTGTTGTGAAAGACTGCCATCCCTGAGATGCTGAGCCGGTACAGTACAAAGGTGAACAGTACTACCTAATGAAAGTATGCGACAACGTTGAGACACGAACCAGCGACACTGCTACCACAGTTCCGAGGTCGAATGCACTAAAAACTGCCACCGACTCACTAGAAATTAAAGTGTCGCTCACTAGATTAAAATGTCATATGTTCTAAACTGGCACTTTCAGGTTTTTTACCATGAACAATTTTTTTAAGAACAATAGTAGGAATTGTCGCTTACCATTGGAATGAAATTTGGCACAGACGTGTAAAGTAGTTATTGTTTGGATGAGTTTGAAAACCAGCCCGATCGAACCATCGGAAGGGGGGGTTGGAGGAGATAAACCCCCAAAAAATGGGTTTTTTGAGTTTTTTACATAGAAAAACAAAAATAATCCGATTTTTGTTAGCACCATTGAATTCAGCTCAAAAAAACAAACAATTTAGTATTTTGAATCACTGCTCTATGTCCATTGGTTACCGAGATATTTAAGGTGGTAAACACAGTACGTTGTATTTTTATTCATGGTTATAGCCACCTGAATCGATGTAATCAATTAATAAAAAAGGTTACGCACCTTATTGACCGTCTTCAATTCTAGTGTCGAAATAATATGTCTACTCAAGATTCGACACATAATATGTCGTTTTCAAGACATACAAGAACTTTCTCATTAGTCGCCATTTGTTAAAAAATTTGTGCACAAAACTGAAACTACACATAATTTACACATTGAATTTAAAACTTAAAAAAACTTGAAAAAAACTTTAAAAAAACTTTGTGTATGTGTCAAATATTTTTTAAAGTTTTTTTTAAGTTTTAAATTCAATGTGTAAATTCTGTGTAGTTTCAGTTTTGTGCACAAATTTTTTTAACAAATGACGACTAATGAGAAAGTCCTTGTATGTCTTGAAAATGACATATTATATGTCGAAACGTGAGTAGACATATTATTTCTACACTAGAACTGAAGACAGTCAATAAGGTGCGTAACCTTTTTTATCAACAGTACGTTGTCCCAATGTTAACCTTATGGGAAATAAGTAAAATTCTGTATCTCGCTTATTTCTCAACATATCTTGATAAAAATTGGTAAATAGCTTCTTCTAGTTCAGATCTACTAAATATTGAATTAAAACCACCCAGTTTTAATATACCTGTAGCAGCAAACCTGCATACTCATTCCCCATTTTATTTTTATGGAGCTTACCAAAACATGTCAAATCTCGCTATGTTGGATTGAATTATGTTGTTTTGCAATTGAAATTCGCTGAGTATGCAGGTCTGCTGCAACGGGGGTATTTAGTGTTTTGCACATACTAAAGATAAACTTTTCTTAAGAAGTTAAGTGAGCAATAACTGCTGTTACGATCTGTCTGCCCCTACGTTTTTACAAAGGGACTCTTGAAAATTTTTTCCATTTATATGACTCTTATTTTTTTATTAATCTATATACTTATTTAATATGCTACGGATTTTTTTGTGATCATTGCTCCTCCCAAAGTTCAAGACCAATTTTAATTATTTATGTGTCGTTGGAAAGACCTTGGCGTAAAGTTTTGCAGGAAATAAAATATATGAAGCTTGGACTAAAGAGAAGAGCCCTAGATGCCCTTAAAGTTTCATACTTGTCCATAAGATTTAACATGGGAATAGAAATTTCAAATCAAACTGTTGAATGGAGTAAACAAGGTTTCCCCGCAAAACCATATGTTATTTGTGGAATTCAAACTGTTGAATATTTAAGCAGACTTTAAATATTCATTTATGAGTAGATTTACAGAGATTTTTTAGATCAGGTTAAGATCGATAAGGGTTATATCTGGTCTCAAGAAATATTTACAAAAATAATGTAAAACTCACTGAAACAATTGTTTTTCTTTTCAAAATATGTGATGTGGAAAGTGAAAAGGGACCTCATGTCGCACAATTCACAAATTGAGTTATTGACATTTTCGTGCAGAGGATGATTTTCTGAACATTTTAAGACCAAAATCACTTTGATATCTCAAAAAATAAAAAAGTTACAGCCTTTCAAAGTTACAAATATTAAAAACGGGATTTTAAGAGAAACGCATGTAAAAATTTTAAACAATGCAAAAATTTTGTTTTTACCATATTTAAGAAATGAAATTTACACATTTTAACAGCCTAACTTAAAAAGGAATTGACATTTGGAGTCCTTAAATGTATTCCTATGTATGGAAAAAATTACATGTATATAATATATAAGTTTTTTCCCTAGATGAGGGCCAGGCATGAAGTTTCCATGGACATGCACTGCAGCTTATTTGGCTAATTGTGCACCCTCATGGTTGCAGCATTATCACATAGCGAATTGCCATTAGTGATTGGCGGGATTCGAACGCAGGACCCTGGGAGCCGAAGTCCCACGTTCTACCACTAGACTAGGCCCCTCCCTTTATGTAAGTTTAGGTGAAACTTATAAAAAGGGTAAAAACACAAGTATGACTTTTTATATCGAACGATATTATATACGATTATATTATTAGAAAAGTGTTCATATTTAATTTTTATTTCACGACACGAGCTTCAAATTTGAAGTGAACACAAAATATATCTGTATACAGGGTGTCCGGAAATTATGGTAAAATATTTTAGAATATGATAGCAGAGGTAAAAATAAGAAAAAAAAGTTTATTAAAGATAGGTCCTAAAGTGCTTTGTTCTCCGTCTGTGTGTCTGTTTATGATTTTTACATATTCAATCATATCTCACGAACCACTTAACGTATAAACCTCAAACTTGGTACGTGGATAAGCACTATTAAGAACTACTTTTTTAAGAAGTATCAAATTTCTACTTTGTGCCATTTCAAAATAGCGACTATTTTTTGTTTTCCAAGCTAAATATCTTAAAAACCGCAAATTTTAGAAACATTATGTAAGAGATAAAAAAAGCTGCAAAATTTAATCCTATTAATGCTGATATTAAGATCATGATAATCGGACCACTAATAACAGAGAAATTTTAACTTTTCTGAATACAAACATGGTTATTGAGAACATTTTGTATGAAGTTTGCATGTTTTTATTGGGAAAATTTAAGATTTCTCCGTTATTAGTGGTCCGATCATCATAATCTTAATATCAGCAAATTGGATTGAATTTTTCAGCTTTTTGTTCTCTTGTATAATGTTTCTAAAATTTGTAGTTATTAAGATATTTCGCTTTGAAAACAAAAAATAGGCGCCATTTTGAAATGGTACAAAGTAGAAATTTGATACTTCTTAAAAAAGTAGTTGTTAATAGTGGTTATCCATGTACCAAGTTTGAGGTTTATACGTTTAGCGGTTCGTGAGATATTAAATATGTACAAATCACAAACAGACACACAGACGGAAAATGAAGCACTTTAGGACCTATGTTTAAATAAACTTTTTTTCTTATTTTTACCTCTACTATCATATGCTAAAATATTTTAGCAAAATAGTCTTCGTACAGTTTGTAGTCATCATTAGTGATATTATCGGCACAAATATCGTTAAAAAGTTAGAAATGGAGCTGAATCAGCCTCTTGGTATTGAATTCCAGTACCAAATTTGAAATTCCAGTATTTCCAGTACCAAAATAAAATTCCAGTATAATTCCAGGAATTCCAATACCAGTGGATACCCTGTAAAAGAATGTTTATTTTATGCTTTAATTTCTTCTTAACTAAAATAAATATATTTTACAATTCCATTTCGCCTGTGATATAACTCTTACAAATATACCTTATGCGCATTGAGAATGTGTTGACATCCTTGTCCAACTGGTCCAACAGTGCTATGCTCTGTATGATCATGTTGTCTACTCTGTGAACATTGAATTTCACCTTGGCTCTGGAGTAACTGTGACCCAACCCCAGTTGTGCTGTCCCACAAGACTTGAGTGAGAAACCATCAACCAGCTTATGGAAATGTGCGCGGATACCTAAACAAGCAAAAATGAATAACCATATATAGATTACAATGTTAGTTTTTTTCATATACCATTACATCATACCATTACACACTTGAGTTTTGGAAGACAACTGTAATTATTGTTCATTTTGGGAAAATATATTTGATTGAAGTATTTATTATTACTGTTTGTTTTACGAATGCAAGCTAACCCAAACTTCGAACCCTGAAGTTAAAGTTAAACTAACTAACTTAACTAAGCCTAAGTTTAACTTCGAAGCCTGATAACCCAAACTTCGGTAACCCGAAAGTCCGCTCAAACCAAATTGCTGAATCAGGAAATTTTCAAAAATCGTGGCCTTGAAACTGATTTTGTGTAAACAGCAGAAATAATTTTGTAAAAGCTAATGTCACATTTTATTGAGTTACAGTAGACTCTTTCTTATCCGGGACCCTCGGGACCGAAGCCTGTCTGGATAAATCAAACTCAAAATCTCTTTATTCACAATATATAGACATGGTATATGAAAATAGGGTCAGTAAACTTAACCTAAAGGAGGGAAAATACAACTAACCCTACTATCAAATGATGTATGGTTTAAAAGTTATGTTAAAAAATACAAAACCATAGTCAACAAAGTTTGTAATGAATCTAAATAAAATGTGCAATGCTAAATTTATTAAAGAATCAGAAAATGTGAGTAAGGCTGCTTGGTGTGTTGTTAAATCGAAGCTAGGTTGCAAAAAAGCCAAAAATAATTTTCCTGATATAAAACTCTTAAATAGTACAATTAGTGAAGCCAAGAAAATAGCAGAGTTTTTTAGTAAAAAATTCACAGATATAACCAAAGGAATGGGAGTATCACGCTCTGCATCTGAGGCACTAAATGTCACCAGGAATTTAATGACAAATAAAAACCTATTCAATTTTTATTTCATAGCAATGGAACAAAAAGATGTAATCAAGGTAATAAAAACATTAAAAAATAATAAATCCGCAGGATGGGTCGAAATTTCAGTTGACCTGATGAAAAAAGTGATATACCCCATTTAAGAACCCCTCACAATCACTATCAATCAATCTTTTCAAAAAAGGTGAAAAGCAAAACCCTTACAATTACAGACCTGTATCACTTTTACCCTCATTTTCCAAGATTTTTGAAAAAATTGCATATAGTCAGATGTATGGCTTTTTAGGATCTAATGATATATTTTATAGTAAACAATTTGGTATCAGGAAGGGTTGTAGTACAATGACTGCTATATCCCATTTTATTAACGAGGCTTTGGAAGAGTCACAGAAAACAATGGGTGTGTTCTGTGACTTATCCTAGGCTTACGATCGTGTTAACCATGACATTCTTTTAAAAAGCTAGAAATTTATTAATTTTCAGGGAAATCAATATCATGGCTGAGATCTTATATGACAGTTAGGTATCAAAGAACAATAATTTTAAAAGGTGGTTTGCAATCAAGATCTGAGGGGAGGGAGATTAAAGTAGGAGTTCCACTAGGCTCTATTTTGGGCCCCCTCCTTTTCTCAATTTATGTTAATGTCCTACCTTAAAATATTCCTCACAACTTAATATTGTATGCAGATGATACTGCTGCTGTTGTTAAATCTAAAGCAGGGGAAGACTTAGGATGAAGGTTGATGAAGCTTTAACAGATCTGGGAAGGTGGTTTGAAATGAATGGGCTAAAATTAAATCAAGAAAAACACAATTGGTAAAATTCAACACAATACAATATCGAGATTTAACAGATCAAACGTCATCCAAAACTGTCGATAGTACAAAATTTTTAGGTCTGTATGTTGATTCTCACTTAACATGGGCAAAGTGTGTTGAAAACATATTGAGAAAACTTAATTCTGCCTGCTCCCAAATGCTATGTTTGAGAGGGATTTTAGATTTAAAAACACGCCTTATGATATAATATTATGCCTATTTTTATTCAAAACTTCAATATGGAATTAAATTCTGGGGGTTTTCATCAGAAATAGAAAATATTTTAAAGCTAAAAAAAATTTAACACATTAACTGCTATTAAAATATGGAAAAAATTACATGAGTGCTGAAATTTTTTTATGGATATTTTTTAATGATTATACGTTAGGAATGTTAAAAATGAATATCAAAATTGGTTTCCATAACAAACACGTGTTTTTTATGACGTCATAATACTTCGTGGGAAATCCCACGCTTATCACTCGGGCAACGGATAACGAAAATAATTGCACTATGACTTCAGTAAACACTTATCTTTTGTCATAGAATGTTGGAATACAATGTCCCAGCATGATAAAAATGAATATCAAAATTGGTTTTCATAGCAAACACGTGTTTTTTATGACGTCATAATACTTCGTGGGAAATCCCGCGCTCAGCACTCGAGCAAGGGATAACGAAAATTCCCGGCCCGGATCACTCACTAGGAAGGACTATGCTTTGCTTAGATGTAGAGGCAGCCATTTTTCACTGAAATACGACGTGAAATAAAAAAAAAACTATTAATACATAATATGTAATATGGATTACATATCCATATTACATATTAAAGTAATATGTAATATGTAATATGGCAGCCCCGCGGCGCTGGTTTGGCGCGCCGGATTTCCCGCGCACAGCGTCAAGTGTGTTAAGAATTATGACGTTTGCTACATGGAAATCTTCATGTAAACCAATATTTAAAGAACTAATTATAATGACTGTGCCAAGTTTAACTATTTATAAAACTTTGTTATTGGTACAATCCAATTTTGAAAATTTGTGTGCAGAGAATTTTGAACATCCTTACAACAATCGTTTTAAAAGAAAATTTCAATTTCCAATTCATCGTTTAAAATTATGGAGATAACTCCTACATATATGGGAAAAAATGTTAAATAAATTGCAACCGAAATATCAAAATTTAATCAGTAGAATTTCATTTAAACCAGCCTTGCCTCTTTTCTGATAAACAAACCATATACAGGGTGTTCAAGGGGCAGTAATTTACGTAGTGATTCCTTGGGTTAAAATAAGCAAAAAAGTTTATATAAACATAGGTCCTAAAGTGCTTCGTTTTCCGTCTGTGTGTCTGTTTATGATTTTTATATATTTAATCATCTCACGAACCACTTAACGTATAAAATTCAAACTTGGTATGTGGGTAACTACTATTAAGAACTATTTTTGTAGGAAGTACCAAATTTCTACTTTGTAACATTTCAAAATGGCGACTGTTTTTTGTTTTAAAAGCTAAATATCTTAAAATCCGTAAATTTTAGAAAAATTATACAAGAGACAAAAAAGTTGCAGAATTTAATCCAATTAATGCTGATATTATGACAATCGGACTACTAATGACGGAGAAATTTTAACTTTTCTGCACAAAAACATGGTTCCTAAGAACATTATGTCTGATATTTACATGTTTTTATCCGGGAAATTTAAAATATCTCCATTATTAGTGGTCTGATTGTTATAATCTTAATATCATCGTTAATTAGATTAAATTTCGCAACTTTTTTTGTCACTTGTATAGTTTTTATAAAATTTACGGGTTTTAAGATATTTAGCTTTAAAAAAAAAACAGTCGCCATTTTGAAATGGTACAAATTAGGTATTTGATACTTCTTACAAAAATAGTTCTTAATAGTGGTTATCCATATACCAAGTTTGGAGTTTAAACGTTACATTGTTCGTGGGATATGATTAAATATGTAAAAATCATAAACAGACACTCAGACGGAAAACTAAGCACTTTAGGACCTATGTTTATATAAACCTTTTTTCTTATTTCGACCCAAGGAATGACTACATAAATTATTGCCCCAAATTTTTTGAACACCCTGTATAGTATAAATGAATTTTTGGATGATGGCAACACAAATTAATATTAATTTATTTGCACTAACATAAATGGTTTTTATAAGTGAAAAAGACTATGATCGATTTGTTTGTCTATTAACACGCTGGCGGCAGCATGGGAGCAATCACTCCCAAGCTGCACAGCGTTACAATAAGATTTATTTTTAAACCAGGATCTCAGCATGAAATCTGAAACTTTAACAGCACTGCTCAATAGCGTATTATATTAATAGTAGGATATATATAGCACTCAGGATAGTAGGAGGAATCATGAAACTGAGCCGAAGCCCAGGCTACGTGATTTCCAAGAAAACCTTAATGGCGGATTGGACTCAAGAGAAACTGTACATGTAACTTGTTCTCCGAAAAAGTTGTATTCAAATATACTGCGAAATCCTGTGCCTATGAAGGCAAAATCTGTGGAAACAGCGACTGAAAAGTTGGGGAAGAAAACTGAAGTGATTATTGGGACTGGGCAAGTGAAAAACAGTCTTAAAGCAGCGGGGAGACGGTCTCTGTTCTTTGTGTCCAGGGTATTCTCAGATGCTACATGTGATCTAGTTCTATCTCATCTACAAGAAAATGATATTTTGGATCCTGAATGCACAGAATTGCGCACAAGATTTAATACTTCAAAGTGGGAGTACCACATGAATATGAAAATGAAGTTCTCGACCCGAATTTCTGGCCAGTGAATGTGATAGTGGGACGTTTCATGCCTTCACGGCGAAACCCGAGAGAACATAATAATTCTTTTTTAGGCCATACAGTGTACAGGACATCAGTGAAATAGGTAATCTGACCTCGGAAACCAACAAAGATGAGCTGGTTGCTACCCCAGGACTCATAGACAATTTGGGACCTAGGCCTAGGTCTGGTAGTGTTACCCATATGACTGTAAATTCAACAAATAACTCTGAGGCATGTGTAGCTGTTTTAAATGTTCAATCTCAGAGGAATAAATGTAAACTTATGACTTTGTTTATTGAAGAGATAAATTGTGACTTTCTGTGCATAACCGAACATTGGTTAACGAGTGATGAAACCGATTTTTATCAAACTTTATCAGACCTGAGGCTTGTAAATATCTTCTGTCGTAAATCTCACAAGTGTGGTGGGGCAGCTATCTATGCTACCAGTAAATATGAGTGCAAGGTAATTAATTTGGATGTATTCTGTGTTGAACTTGTGTTGGAGGTGACAGCGGTTGAAATTCTGGACTTGGGAATTATTCTGATTTCCGCATATAGGTCACCTACCGGGAGCTTTGACAATTTTATTGGACAGCTTGATCCGCGTCTTGAATTTATTTTAAAACTAGGCCCTAAAAATATCATCTTGGGTGGGGATTTTAATGTGCACCTTGAAACCCTATCAACTGAGGAGACTGCCTTTGTGAATCTTCTGAGAAGCCACGGGCTCTACCTTTCGACCAGACAACCAACATGCGGAAAGGCCTGCATCAACGCTGTGGCTACCATCTTCGATTCCTGGGACACTGCGGCTTGTGTTGTCCATCCTCATGTGGCTGATCATGACGGAGCGATCATTCTCAAGGTTTCAACTGATAAGGTGAGCATTAGGCCTAAACCTGTTTGGCAGAGCAATTATAAACTCAAAAAGAGAGTAGTGAATACGGATAACTTGCCCCTGTTTAAAAATGAACTTTCAAAGGTAAATTGGGACTTGCTCAAGGATGTGCCTGATGCTGAGGCTGCTTTTGTAAAATTTTCTGATATTTTTCATGAAAAATTTGACCTCATATTTCCTGTAAAGATTTGTAGGCCCAAACCAAATGTGAGCTCCTCCAGCTCTATGAGACATGGAACTTCAACTAAGAATTGGTACACGGCTGAACTTAGTAGGCTGCGCTCGTTAATGATTCTCGTCCATGACCATTTCAAATGTTCTAACAATGCTGTATTGAAGATTAAATATTTTCAGTTATATTTTAAGATTAAGAAAGATTATAGAATCAAATAAGTAATGCTAAGAAAATCTCTAACGTAGAATTTATTCAAAGTGCTCAGAACCCATGTAAGGCTATTTGGGAAGTTGTAAATGCACATAGGGCACCATGCCCTGGGCCAGGGCCCGAAGCTACTCCTGATGAATTAAATGATTTCTTCATTGGCTCAGTAAGAGAAATAGCGGCTAATTTACCCGTGCTGCAGTCGGACCCAGTCGAGGAGGTGCCGCCTGCCCCTGCTCATTGTTCCTTTTTGACTTGGGGTAAGGTGAGTCATTGTTAAATGCTCTCTCTGATTAAGAAATTTAAAGATTCAAAAAGTCAAGATATTAATGGAGTTTCCTCACATGTTTTGAAGGCGGTGGCCGATATCATTGTTGATCCTCTTGCGGATCTCACTAATTGCTGTCTCGCTGAGGGCGTATTTCCGAGCAACCTGAAAACAGCTCGTACTTTGCCAGTTTACAAGAAGGGTGACCCCTCGCTTTTGTGTAATTTTAGGCCAATCTCGATTCTCCCAATCTTTTCGAAAGTAATCGAAACAGTAATGAAAAACCAATTGTTAGCCTACTTTGAGTCAAACCAGCTATTGTCTGAAGCTCAGCATGGTTTTTGTAGTGGCCGCTCTACCATGTCTGCGCTTCTGAGCCTTGTAGATACCATATCTCTTGCTTTTGAAAATAATGAATCAGTCCATCTCAGTTTGTGCGATCTCAGCAAGGCGTTTGACGTGGTGCCTCATGGTGTTCTGTTAGGCAAGCTCGGGAAGTATGGTGTGGGGGGTTCGGTTCTGAACACTCAGGCTGGGTACCTTCAAAATTGGAAGCAGATTGTTTCTCTTAAGGGGGCATCATCTAAAGTGGGTGACATCTCATACGGGGTTCCTCAAGGCTCGGTCGTGGGCCCGTTCTTGTTTAGTATAATGATAAATGATCTCTCTCTTGACAATCGTACATTACTGTTCGCAGACGACACCACCCTGTTCACTCAGGGTAAGGACATCAAGGACCTGCGACTGGATGCCGACGACCTGCTCAACCAAGCCAAGGACTGGTTTGTTTCAAATCGCCTGAAAATCAATGAAGACAAGACACAGACCCTAATCTGTTCACTGAGCTTAAGGGGGGAGAGGGAGGCGTCCGTGAAACTTCTCGGTTTCTGGGTTGACCAGAAACTTAACTGGAACAACCACATTGACAAGATATGCGCTAAACTATCGTGTGTGCTGTATCTCCTGAGAAAGCTGAAGACTGTGGTGACTCAGCCCTTCCTGATTAATGTTTATCATGCGCTGTTTCATAGCCATGTAATGTATGGTATCGTATTATGGGGTCATTCACCAGCTGCTCATAGCATCCTCTTACTTCAGAAAAAGGCCATGAGAGTAATAACATCTTCTGGGAGTAAGGATCATTGTCGCCCCATTTTTATAGATCTTGGGGTCCTTACCATATACAGCCAGTACATTCTCAATGTGCTCATTCTGCTGAAGGAGAACTTAGGCTTTTTCAGTAGGAGAGAGGATCAACATTCCTACAGTACAAGACGAGCTCAAGATCTCGATCTTCCTCGTTGTCGTCTTAGCCGCTCTTTGAAAAGTTACCCGCGTTCTGCGATTACAATGTACAACAACCTCCCTTCTAGAGTGCGGGATCTGGACTTAAAATCTTTCAAGCGGGAGTTGCGTAAATGCCTTGTTGATAGGCCACTGTATGGGCTCGAGGAGCTAAATGAGGTGCCACTCTTTTCCTCTTGAGTCATGTCCGCCAAAAAGTGCCAAAGTGTAGTAAGTGTGTTTTGTAAATATTGGTTTTATTGTTAGTAGTAATTTGACGCAATCTATCTGGCAGATGCCGGTCAACGATGGAGACTACAAGTATTACAAGTGTAAGTAAGTATTATGTGCAGTGGACAGTGCTGCTGCCACGATAGGCATGGCAGTTACAGTACTCACTGCCACCAGGATGGCAGTGAGGAACACAGAAAATTGTGCCGCCACGAACGTCTTAAGAACTGTATGATTGTATTTTTAGGTACTTTAAGATTACTTTGACAACGTCACCTGTTTTTATAGCTTCTGCTATAACTTGTAAACATTTATGTGAAAATAAAGAGCTATCTATTTATTTATTTATAAAATTCTTCAAAGGAATAGAATGGTTTCTCTAATAAATAATTTTTAACGTCATTTCTAAATTTATTAACACCACTTTCTATATTTAAATTATTTGGTAGGTTCCAAAAAAATGTTGTTCCAATTTGTGTTGGTTTCTAGCAATAGGATTCTGATTTATGTGAGCAGGTAAAACCAATATTCTTGTTCCAAGTGTTATACGGATGGAGTTTTGCAGTTTATTGATTTATTTGATTTGATTTTATAAATATTAGCAGAGTATCACAAATATATTGTCCAAACACAGCTAGTATTTTTAAATTCTGGAAATGATCTCTTGCCGATTGATTGGTCACATCTTAATTTAAAAATTATCCTTATTGCTTTCTTTTACTTTTGCATAATTTTAACGAGATTATCTTTTTTTGCCCAATACAGTGCCAAGCTGAATAAAATATGTTAATGATTATGGGCATGGTATATCATTTTCAAAGAGTTAATATTACTGCATAACAATGACATTCTGCGCAAGGCATAGATTCCACAATCTATTTTAGAGAGAAATTTTTGTGCATGATCATTCCAATTTAAATTTTCATCAATTTCCAATGCTAAAAAGCCTGTAGTTTTTCTATCTCTATTTGCTCAGAGTCAATTGAGATGGTTAGTTCAAGATTCCTTTTGCATTGGGAAGCCTAAAATAAGAGAAAATTAGTTTTCAATGGATTTAGGCTATAACTGTTGAAAAAACCTTTCATATCCTGGCAGAACTGACTTCAATTTGAAAACGTGATGAGTGCCTCACGGTCTTTTAGACCAGGTTATATATAAAAGTTAGTATATTGAAAAGTTATGAGTTTACTTGCACAAAACCTCCACTGAAGTCTTTTACATTAGTTTTGTGACTACTTTATATAGAATATTTGTTCATACAAATTATTTATATAATATTAAAATAATATATTTTCAATTGCAGTAGGCACTTTAGTAATTATTGTTATTGCCTTAAAAACGTCCATATGTTATAAAACAATGTGTTTATACTGACAAAAACTCCACAGAAGTATTGTACATTAGTGTTTTAAATATGTTATGTAAGAAATATATGCAAAAAAAATATTTATATGTAACATGAAGCCTTACGTGACACACGGTCAAAGATACTAGACCTCTAATAAACTCTCATTGAACTGACTGTAAGGGTTAGAGTATGACGGGAAGTGAGTCATGATGTTCCTAGAAATACGTACAAAAGGTATAGTGACGGCCAGCCCTGCCGACACCCAAAAAATATAATTTTTATCGAAAAAACTACTAACCCGGTCTTTTAGACAGGTAAGTCAGTTCTCGCGGGATATTTGTTAGTTCAATGAAAGAAGAAACTTTTACGTCCTGAACAGTAAACTCTGTTACTTAAGTGTAAGTAAGTAAGTAAGTAAGTAAAAAAGTTTGGAATCATCAGAGTA
Organism: Flexamia atlantica; assembly: GCA_035578135.1. NCBI lineage: Eukaryota > Metazoa > Arthropoda > Insecta > Hemiptera > Cicadellidae > Flexamia > Flexamia atlantica. The sequence continues at coordinate 138,420,001 of JAQJVK010000001.1, read as the reverse complement.
AAGAACGGGTTTTCCGGTTAAACGGACGTTCCCCACAATTAATTATCAAACCCAAACAGTTTCTGATTAAAGAAAATTTGGACTATCGGGAGGCAATCCAAAATTTGTAAATTTGGTTGTTATGGCAGGGTTTGTCAATAAACGCGCTAATACAAACGTGAGCGTCCAAAACATGTCTAACTCTACGTAATAAACTACGGTAAGCTACTCTTGTTCACCGAATACGCATGATCGTATTCGCAGCCAATCACGAGTTTCACAATGCTGCATTTGTTTTTTATTTTCGATCGGCAAATACGTGCAATTGTTTTTTGAGGCCTAACGCGAGTTTTCCCAAGCTATACAGTAGAACCTCGTTTATCCGGACCTCGGTTATCCAGCTCTCCGGTTTATCCGGATAAAAAATCTTGTCCAATATTACCGTAATAAATTAAACTTTTCAACGCAAAAATAAAAATTTTAGACACAGCATTCACATTGTTTTACAATGAACTTTAAATACAAATGTTCTGTAAATCGCGATAATTGTATTTTATATAATAACTGAGATTGTTTTGTGCAGTGTTTGTATGTTGACTAATTGGGACGCGAGTACTGTATGTGAAGCTATAGCCGCCCGCCACAGCCGATGCGTGATGACTCATTGTGGGCCGAGCGACTGCACCTGCACGTTATGTTCGGACATCAAAAGTTCACTATCGATGTTACCATCGACTTTAACATTGAACTAATACCATCGATGTTGCAAATACATCGATTCTAAAAGATCAATGTTTTTAAGCGAAAAACGTCGATGTTTTCACCTAAATCATGTCAAAGTTTCTAATCTGGATATACCATTATTCATTTTCAAAAAAATGGAAAAATTAACCTTGCAAATTAATGTTGTTATTATTAGGCTTCTTATTATACCGTATCTAAAATAATAATGGAAATTTAACGCTAGTCCTATTTAATTTCCATATTCAGATGTCGGAAAAAGACGAAATCTATCTTAAAATTCCCTTAAAAACACATCGATACAAAAACATCTATGGTAGAAAAACATCGACTTTCTAACATCGATGTTAAAAACATCGAACATCAACCTCCGAACATCGATGTTCGATACCGAACACTACCTGCACGGGAGGCAATGACCTTGAGGCATCTTCTACCCCGCCCGATTGCTAAAAATAGCCCATCCCTCCACGTCGACGCATCCCTCACCCTTCGCGTTGACATGTGTTATTGTTGCTCAGTATGAGTAAAGAAGATAGACGATTTTTTTACAGGCCTTAATAAAACTGAATATACTGTACTGTACATTACTCCCGTGTGTGTACATTACTATTGTTTGATGTACAGTACTAATGTGAATCTGTTTTTAGACGTTGTCATGATAAATAAATATAAGTTTTTCCATTATGAATTGTTTTTATTGATATTCCTATTATGTCCGTTTTATCCGGATTTTCGTTTATCCGGATCATGTCCGGTCCCAGTTAATCCGGATAAACGAGGTTCTACTGTACTTGTTTTTTGGTTGCGAATACTAAAATGATCCCGACCTGAAAACTTCCCGAAGTAAAAAATCCCGCCCAAAAATCAAGATTTAAATTTTCTAAAAATTTCCCAAAATTTTGGCCCCAACCATCCCTAGTATTGCAGGCTCATTTTCAAGAAAAATGCGGGCGCTAAAACATTATGTTTTACTCCCCCCCATATGTAGTATAAGGTGAAAGTATCGTTTTCGTCAAAATTTTCGAATTTGAGTTTTTAGTGGATATATTTGTTTTAGTGTTCCCTGAATCCAAAAACGTGGTTTTCGAAGTGGTGCCCTTAATCCAAAATGGGTCCAGACCAAATTACTTTCGATTAGCGGGACTCCACTGTGCTGTGCTTTTGTAATCTTATATAATTATTTATTTAATGGTATATTCCTGAATTGTTAAATCTATTCTATCTATATACAGGGTCGGATATAGCCATTTGTGATATATGCAATCACACACAAAAGCAAATTTTGGAGGGAGGGCAAATTATATAAAATAACAAAATGAGAGTACCTTTACATAAGACGAAAATGGGGAAGAAAAGTGAGTGTGCACATTCATTGATTACTGATAAATAAAGGGAGCAATGCAGCAATAGTATATTTCGCAACAAGGGCCGAAAATAAGGTTTTGCAGGCTCGAGATCGGGTTTCAAATTCGAGACGAAGTCGAGAATTTAAAACGATCGAGAGCTGCAAAACCGTTTCGGACGAGGTGCGAACGTTATTTTTCACCACACTGAAATATACCCTAAATAATAATAAAAAAAGATTATTATTTGACTCACTTGCAAAACTTTAAGGTTATGAGCGACGATACAACTTGGATACAACTTCTTTATCATGATTCAAACAAACACAGCTATGAAAATCATATGATCGCAACTATCCTGTCTTTGGAATGCCGTATAATTATGTGATGTTCTGACGTTGTTTCAAACAAACAAACGATCAGCTGACTTTCGGCCCTAGGGCCCCAACGTTTTCGGTCCTGTGGCGGCATACAGTGTGTTTCGGTCCACGTTTGACGTTTGTAAAACAGGTGATTTCGTCGTAGTGTGATGAAAAATAAATTATTGGTATCTTACAGTGCTTTTTTTTGTTGAGTTAATATTTTTTACAAAACTTCCCTTACAAGGAAAATTTTCCGAAATCCAAACAGAAAACTGCAGATGAAAAAAGTATTAAAAAATTATTTATATCCATTTTAAACATAAATCTTTGAATTTCAAAAACGTGACTTTTGAACTCCATATTTAGATTACTGTAAAAAGTAAAAACAGCATGTACGGATACTTACTTCTTAAAACAAATCTTATTTTAAGAAATACTAGCTGATAATCCTGTCTTTGCCCGGGAGATTATTTTTTCTTGTAATTTCTTTGAGCTGCATTCTTTAAGTAACCATAGTACAGTAGAGTCCCGTAAACCCGGACTTCGATAACCCAGAATTCTGGATAACTCGGAAAGCCTGCCAGAGCAATAAAGTGCACTGAGATTCAAGGCCAGAGCACGGTGTGACACATATAAAACAGTTTTGGTTTTTCTTTTAGTTTTTTTGTAACTGACAATGTAGTTTTTGTATTGCTTATTAATGATAAATAAATAAATAAATAAATGAATTCTTATAGAAATAACAGAAACTATTCTTATTTTTCTTATTTTTACTCATTTCCCGATAACTCGGAATTTTCACAAACCCGGACTCCGTTCGGTCCACATTAGTCCGAGTTTGTGGGACTCTACTGTAGCTATTTCTAACGGTAACCATAGCAACATTCAAAGCACTCCCAAAATCCTCGACATTGATTCCTTTAGGACGATCCTGGGCCTAAGCCCTTCAAGATATAAAAACCAAACCACCATAGTGCACATCATGGGATTCCAAGCTTTAATTTGACACCAAGATCAAGTAAGTGTCTATGATATGTAGTTTTAGGCTGTTGCCCAAAATATACCAACACACAACTCTTTAAAATATATATATTGATAAAATTAATTTTCATAACAAGTACCCTTTTTTTATATATTTTAAATAATATATAAATATTTTTCAGATATATTTGCAACATTACCTCTGCTGCACAATGCTTAGTCATCCATGCAATATTAAAACTCATCTTTATTGATTGAGGCAAATGCAGATTCCATTGATTATGCCTGTTCTATCTTTAACTATTAATAATGGTGATATAGTGGTTTTGTGTGTGATTTAATGGTGTCCATAACCTAATGTGATATAAGAAATAAGCTTGACAAACCTCTGAGGATCTCTGGCACTGCGCCAGTGTGCTGGCATGTTATGTTGAGAGCCTCCGAGATGCTGGCACCAAGTTTGGGGTCCGACACCCCCAACACTACCTTCTCTTTCTTACTGGATTGTGGGACATTCTTGTCTAAGAACACCTGCAGTGCCTCAGGCACCACGCCTACAAACACAATATTCTTTTGATCATATCCTAACTAGAAGATAAATCATAACAGAAATTGAAAAAAAAATACCAATTAAGTCTTCCTTCAGAGTGTGTAACCATTCTCGCTCGCATAAAACAGGATTAATTCATGGAATAAATATCAGACAGAGAAATCCAATTCAATTTGTATAAAAAGCTAGGGTGTTTCAGGTCAAGAATTCTTTCCTGTATGTGACACAAGGGACATTTTCCATTAATTTACTTCCATGAATTTACTACCACAACTTTTTACTTCCTCCCCCCTATATAGTAGGTATATGGACCCTAGTAGGGACCCCTATACCCTAGTAGGGACCCTAGTATACCCTAGTAGGTATATGGAGAAAGTACTTTCGTCAAGATTTTTGAATTTTGAGTTGTTAGTGGGTATATTCGTTTTAGTGCTCCCTGATTCCAAAAAAGTGGTTTTCGAAGTGGTCTCTCCCTCTCCCCCTCCCTCCCTCTCCCCCTCCCTCCCTCTCCCCCTCCCTCCCTCTCCCCCTCCCTCCCTCTCCCCCTCCCTCCCTCCCTATTTTACTGAATAAAAACATGGTTATTTAGAACATTCTGTCTGAAATTTGCATGTTTTTACTCGGGAAAGTTAAAATTTCTCTGTTATTAGTTGTCCGATCATCATAATCTTAATATCAGCGTTAATTGGATTAAATTTCACAACTTTTTTGTCTGTTGTGTAATTTTTTTAAATTTACGGTTTTTAAGATATTTAGCTTTGAAAATAAAAAACCATCGCCATTTTGAAATGGTACGAAGTAGAAATTTGATACTTATTACAAAAATAGTTCTTAATAGTGGTTATCCATATCCCGAGTTTGAAGTTTATACGTTGAGAGGTTCGTGAGATATGATTACATATGTAAAAATCACAAACAGACACACAGACAGAAAACGAAGCACTTTAGGACCTATGTTTATGTAAACTTTTTTCTTATTTTTAGCTCTACTATCATATACTAAAATCTTTACCATAATTTCCAGACACCCTGCATATATATTTGAATATTTTGAAGTTAATATTGGATAGCGCACTGGCTTTACCAATTTCAATATCTCGGTAACTTCAATATCTCAGAGTAATTTCAAAAAACTTCGGTAATTTCAATATCTCAGAGTAGTAATTCAAAATACTAAATTGTTTGATTTTTTTGAGCAGAATTAAAAAAAGAGAGAACAAAAAAGGTTAATTTTAATTTTTTAACAGAAAACTTAAAAAAAAATTTTTGAGGTACTAAATTCCCACTTTTGACCCCTTGCATAGCCATCTCTAGTTACAAGGCCGCGGCGCTAGTAAATGGCAACAGTGCTCCTTAGGGTTCAGCTGAATTGTTTATTCATACTCTCTTATGGCACTATCTTTTGTTTAAATGAAATCAACAGCTGGCTCTGTAAGGGGTGTTACCATGCAAAAACCCTTGAAGAGCGGCGTTGCCAGATCGAAGGCTGCGGCCTAATTACTAGAGATGGCCATGCCCCTTGGGATGTACCGATCAAATTTATTTTTCATGTAATCTTTAAAAATTGAATTTTTAATGGCCACACCAAATTTTATTTGAATTGGTCTTTTTTCACCAGAGTTATTGCGTTGACAAAAAAATACAACTATTCCCCCTCCCCCCCTAAAAAAGAGGCCTTCCTACCCCAGAATTTTTATGGACTCATTGAATTCTTCAACTAGAGAGGGTAAAGCAGGGGTGGATTTACATATGGGCTTAAAGGGCTATAGCCCAGGGCGGCAGAATTCGGGGGGGCGGCAAATTTGAGAGAGAAATCACAATCGGCCTCTGAAATCGTAGAAACAGCCTTGGTTAGGGTCCGGAACAGGCAAAAACGGTCCAAAAGGGCCACAACGGGGGGCAAAAAAGCACACGCGCGAGTAAAAAAAAAAAAAAAGGTCACCACTTTTGCCGAGGCGTAAATTATGCCGTCGGGGGCGGCCTACTCCTCCTAGCCCAGGGGCGGCAAATTTTCAAATCCGCCTCTGGGGTAAAGATGACCTATATTATATATGGTTTTATGGTGGGGCTAATTTATTTTCAGGCACCTCTGCCTGCTGGCTGTGTACCCCCTCCATTGGCGGCATATCCATCAAAGAGCCCAGTAGCCGCCTCCCATTCCACTATACTGGATCCAGGGGCAGGGTGACCCCGGTGATGAAGCTTTGATTGCATTAAGTATATTGGAATTACAATATATCTACCTGTTTTGTCAAATTGAAAACCAAAACATAAATTTTGATAGTGTAGGCCTACTTGAGTCTATGGAAAAATGCATATCTGAACAATAGGGTTTTCTATTACCAAAGGACCTGAGAGTTAATTCTTTATCTAGGAACAAAATTCAGAAAGAGATTGAACAGACTGTAGACTAGCCGTATCTGTAGGAACCATAAGAACTCTCCAGTAACCTCTTTTGTAAAAAAGGAGTGTATAGTAGGTAAGTATAAAGCATTTACAAATACCGGTACTGGAAAAACGACAAAGTACAATAGCCTTCTTTATTACCGTTGGACAGTACAAGTAATGCATAGCATGCGTCATTAGATTAAAGAAAACTACAATGTACAGTAATGGATCTGTTAGTAGGTTTAAAATTATAAGAATGTTTTTTGCACTATTAATATAGGAATAGGCCAACATATTATTTTTTAAACACAATCAAAGGCAATACAAATTACACGTTTCATTGATCATTTTACATGAATATTTTTTACTATCTGATTTTTGATGACTTGTTTAAGTATACTTGACTGTTTGAAACTTTATCCAGCATTCACAATCTACTTTTGATAAATTACCACATAAATAAGCTGTCACAATTTATGAAATAAAACAGGGCACTTAAAATATATTTTTATAGTTTATTTTAATGTGGGTTTCCTTCGATTACAGAACATTTGGTTAGATCAAGTCTTAGGCTATAATAAAAAGTTCTAAAACAATCGTGTAATATACAATTAATTATTTAAATTAATTTTTTTGAACTTAAGCTTAATTGGGAGTATTATAATTGTATTGTGGATTTTTGCCGTTATCAGCTTGTTGAGGACAAATGCACGATGTGTGTGTAGCAGTCCGCACTGCATTTCATCTACTCCCGATGGTGTTAAATGGTTGTTTGTTTGTAACGAGCTTAAATCAGCTTTCTTCTTCCAACACAAAGGATGTTCTTAATCAGCATGTTATCGGTAAATTCAAGAGTTGATTTTGCTGAATCCACTGTCATTTGGGAGGGATTTTTAATGAATAAAAAACCTTTACAAATACCATATTTCCTTGAAAAATTAGAATCTGGGGGGCCCGGCTCTTGCACACATTGATGGACGCTCATGGGGAGGTCTGAGTCTCAGAAAAATTAGGAAAATAAGAACCATAATCTCGTTTCAGGTAGTCTATAGGCATAGGAGTTAAGGCATAAGGATGGTGTGATGGTTGCGGGTGTTTTGACTCAGGGATTTAATAGATTCACTAGTTTCAAATTCGTGGAAATGTCATGATTTATTACTTTTATACTATATTTGTAATGGTTATACAAATGGGTGTATTTCAGCATTTTGATTGGGGGGGGGGTGGTAAGATTTTCAGACATTTGCTCTATAGATCAATAAATTTAAACCGCCCCCACCCCTTAAATATGTGTACAAGAATTGAAAATTGAGTTTTTATCGAAAATCATAGGCAAATGATGGCCACGAAGACATATTGGACGTACTCCGTGGTCGTAAATCTGTTGTTGGTGTCGTGCATTAAACCTCTAAGCTGTATCGACAGCGATACAGCTTAGAGGTTTAACGCACGACACCAACAACAGATTTACGACCACGGAGTACGTCCAATATGATTCAAACCGAGATTATCACCCATAAGAATAACCGTGAAATTTTATTTTTGCAAGAAATTTGCCGATCGCTGAAAATCTTAGATTTGGTTTGTTTTCAAAAACAACAAAAAAGTTTTCGGCTGCAAATAGTCGATCGAGGTATTTGCCTCAAAATAAGATCGAGATTTTCCACTTGCAATACAACAATGCAAACAACAGACGGCTGCTTCAGAAGCGCTACGGCCAATGTTTAGCTTTGTTTGTCGTAATACAACCAATGTTCGCAGGCCACAATACAGCCCAACCAAGAGCTGTTATGGCCATAATATGACCGCTCTGTAAATTATTGGCTTTCATTTGACCTATTAATCGTGTAAATCGGTTGAGATTGAAGCGAGTTATAATGTTTTATCAGTATAAAAATGTAATTCTTCAGAAATTTAATTTTTTATTGAAGGTTCATAACACCTCTTAAATCTAACGCAGGTTATAATAATCTAAAAAGAATTTTTTTTATTGGAGCCTTATGACTCACCGCAAACTGAGCCTAATTCATAGATCAATAGTTAAAATTGAAGCCTATATATTAAAAAAAGTGAAGACCATAAAGAAGTGTGTATCTTATTTCTAGCCCAAAAAATGAACCTATAGTTAAAAATTAAATTTCTGAAAAATTACATTTTTGTGTCAATAAAACATTATAACTCGCTTCAATCTCAACCGATTTACACAATTTATAGGTCAAATGAAAGCAAATGATTTACAGATCAATCCAAGACCATATAAAATGTATTAATCTTTCTTAAAGCTGAGGTATTCATAACTATTAAATTAAAAAATATTTAAAAAATATAAACATTGATGAGAACATTTCAACAAGCCTTAACCTAACCAAATTAAACTGTCAATGGTGAATCTGAAAGCTAAAGATTTTCCCATTAAATTAAGTCTAAGACAGTTTCATCATTGTAATCAGAACTTGAGATACAAGAGAAATTAATTGGCTTATGTTAAATTATTCTCCATTTAAATAACATAGAAATGAGTACTTAGATTTGCTGACAAGGGGATGAAGAAAAATGGGACTTATAAGCCATAATCCAGTAGACTTCACTATAGGAAGTCACATACGCAAAAACTCGATAAATATAAAATACCTCCGTTGCAGCAGACCTGCATACTCAGCGAATTTCAAATGCAAAACAACATATTTCAATCCAACATAGCGAGATTTGACATGTTTTGGTAAGCTCCATAAGAATAACATGGGGAATGAGTATGCAGGTTTACTGCTACAGGTATATTAAAACTGAGTGGTTTTAATTTAATATTTAGTATATCTGAACTAGAAGAAGCTATTTGCCAAGTTTTATTAAGATTTGTTGAGAAATAACCGGGATATGGAAATTTACTTATTTCCCATAAGGTTAACATTGGGACAACGTACTGTGTTTACCACTTTCAATATCTCGGTAACCAATGGACATAGAGGGGTGATTCAAGATACTAAATTGTTTGTTTTTTTGAGCTGAATTCAATGGTGCCAATAAACATTCGATAAATTTTATTTTTCTACGTAAAAAACTCATAAAACCCATTTTTGGGGGGGTTTATCCCCCTTTACCCCCCCCCCTTTGGTGGTCCGATTGGGCTGGTTTACGAACTCGTCCGAGGGATTACCACTTTACATGTCTATACCAAATTTCATTAAGATCGGACCATATACGGCCGCTATCGTGCTGACAGACACATATATATATATAGATAGATAGATATATAGATATATATAAAAATTCGAACGAATGGTGTTTTTTGCTTCTGGTGGCCCCAAAACGAAAAGTTATCATGGTCTTGGGCTTAAGTCTTACCATGAGACCTACGGTAATAGCTTCTTCCCTATATGGGAAATTCGCTAAAAATAAGCGATATGTATATATATATTTTTTTAATATTATGAAGTTAATATTGGATAGCTTACTAATTTCAATATCTCGGTAACTGATGGACGTAGAGTATAGAGTAGTAATTCAAAATACTAAATTGTTTGATTTTTTTAAGCAGAATTAAAAAAAGAGAGAACAAAAAACATTAATTTTAATTTTTCAACACAAAACTTAAAAAAACATTTTTGAGATACTAAATCCCCCCTTGGAATGTACCGATCAAATTTATTTTCCATGTAGTCTTAAAAAATGGAGTTTTTAATGCCCACACCAAATTTTATTTGAATTGGACTTTTTTCACCAGAGTTATTGCGTTTACAAAAAAATACAACTATTCCCCCCTCCCCCTTAAAAAAGGGACCTTCCACCCCCTGAATTTTTATCGACACATCGGATTCTTACATATGGTTTTATGGTGGGGCTAATTTATTTTCAGGCAGTCAGTTTTTACTGTACTAGCTGGTTTGATTGTATTTCACACTAAACTGAATTGAAGTGAAACTATTTTATAACAAGTTCAGCTTGATAAGGCCAGTGACAATTACACGGCGCGTAAATTGCGGTCTTATATGTCAACAAACATCTGGAAAATGGCTAGAATAGCAAAAGAACATCACTGACACCTCTGTCTGCTGGCAGTGTACCCCCTCCACTGGCGGCATATCCATCAAAGAGCCCAGTAGCCACTTCCAATTCCAGTACTGGATCCAGGGCGACCCCGGTGACCAAGCTTTGATTGCATTAAGTATATTGGAATTACGATATAGTCACCGGTTTTGTTGAATTGAAAACCAAAACATAATTTTCGATAGTTCAGGCCTACAGGTGGCTATGGAAAAACGCATATTTGAACAATAGGGTTTTCTATTACAAAAGGACCTGAGAGTTAATTCTTTATCTAGGAACAATATTTCAGAAACAGACTGAACAGACTAGACTAACCGTATCTATAGGAACCAAAAGAACTCTCCAGTAACCTTGCTTGTAAAAAAGGAGTGTATAGCAGGTAGGTATACAGCATTTACAAACATTGGAAAAACGACAAAGTACAATAGCCTTCTTTATTACCGTTGAACAATACAAGTAAAACATAGCATGCGTCAATAGATTAAAGGAAATTACAATGTAATGTAGGGGTGTGCGAGTAGTGATTTTTGAAGTCGAGTTGAGTCAAGTTTAAAAAAATACTCGCGAATTTCGAGTTTTTTTTTCGAGTGGAGAATTTTGAATAGTAGAAGTTAAAATTCATCATACTTATTATTGAACACATACTATGTAATATTTTGCAGTTATTAAACTGGGAAGTTTTCCTATGACTTAAAATTAAACCTGTTTTCAAATTAAATGAAATGACAATTAAGGCCACTCTTAACATAATTTTATATTCATTATTATTCAATATTTGATTAAACTTTCAGCCCGAGAGGAAAAAACCAAGCAACATCTGCACCTGTTTGATTTAAAAAAGAGTAGGCCTATTTGTAACATATTTTTGTAGGTTTAAAAATTAAAGTTAAATCTGTCTCATTGAACAGAAAAGATCTGAAAAGATCGGGTAAGAAAATATCTTAAATTGTAGAATGGAAAACAATACTAAAATAAATTTATTGATATTAATAACTAAAAAACCAGTTCAGTTTCAAGTACAGTAAAATAACAAAAGTTTTATGGTGGCTGTTCATGACTGTGTGAAAACGGCCGTAATGCAACAATTCCGGGTAAACGGTGGGAGCAATTACTCGACTCGAACATCCGAGTATTTTTCAAAACTTCGTGTCGAGTCAAGTAGTCTGTTTTTGCTTGTGACTGCAATCAAAGAAACAGCTCCAACTAGTCCATTTCAAAATTCAAAAAATACCTCATTCTTCTTCTTACCTTCTTTTAGCGAATTTCCCCTATAGGGAAGAAGCTATTAATTATTCAACAGGAACCAAAAAGATGGACCCGTTATCATGGTCTCACGGTAAGACCTAAGCCCGAGACCATGATAACTTTTCGTTTTGGGGCCACCAGAAGCGAAAAACACCATTCGTTCAAATTTATATATATATATAAATATATATATATAAATATATATATAAATATATATATATAAATATATATATATCTCAATGCATGTGTGTGTGTGTGTGTGTGTGTGTGTGTGTGTGTGTGTGTCAGCACGATAGCGGATGTAAATATGGTCCGTTCTTAATGAAATTTGGTACAGACACGTTAAGTGGTAATCAATTGGACGAGTTCGTAAACCAGCCCGATCGGACCACCAAAGGGGGGGGGGGGGGTAAAGGGGGCTAAACCCCCCAAAAAATGTTTTTTTTGTTTTCACATAGAAAAATATAAAAAATCTAATTTTGGCTAGCACCATTGAATTCAGGTCAAAAAACAAACAATTTGGTATTTTGAATCATTGCTCTATGTCCATTGGTTACCGAGATATTGGTAGTGGTAAACACAGTACCTTGTCCCAATGTTAACCTTATGGGAAAAAAAGTAAAATTCTATATCTCACTTATTTCTCAACATATCTTGATAAAACTTGGTTAGTGGCTTCATCTAGATAAGATTTAATGTATTATAGTCTAAAATCCCCGAAGTTTCCATTTTTGTGGCAGCAAACCTGCATACTCATTCCCCATGTTATCCTCATGGGAAATAAAATAAACTAGAGGCTTGAAGGGGCTAATAGCCCCTGAGCATAATCCTTCTTTTCTATAGTACAAAATACCTGCTCAGAAAATAGGATTTTGGATCCACAAAATTTTGATTATATTTAGCATTTCGTTTTAAGTAAACAAAGCCGACCTTTTCACATCCCAATGATTTATAAATGACAGCTATTTTACGTTATTTCTCATTTTATAGTAAGTTTAAAGCAATTTCAGTACTTTCCCCAAGTCCCTGGGATGGAGACCTTCAATTTCAGCCCCCTCCCATCATCCTGCGACCTTCCAAACGCCCACAATTTCGGCACAAAAATTTCCCTTACGTAATTATGTATATAGTCAATAGTCAATCATCATTATTCATCTAACATTGGGAAGGTGAGTACGCAGGTTTGCTGCCTCAAGAATATATAAATTTATGGATTTTATGCCATAAGCAAGTAGATCTCAACTAGATGAAGCCACATACCAAATTTTATTGAGATATGTTCAGAAATAAGTGAGATATACAATTTTATTTATTTCCCATAAGGTTAACATTACTGGGACAACGTACTTTGTTTACCACTCTCAGTATCTCGGTAACCAATGGAAATAGAGCAATGATTCAAAATACAAAATTATTTGTTTTTTTCGAGCTGAATTCAGCTGTATAAACCGAAATTAGAATATTTTAATTTTTCTACATGAAAAATTCAATAAACCCCACTTTTGGGGTTTACCCCCCCCCCCCCCTCACCACCCTTTTCGATGGTCCGATCGGGCTGGTTTTCGATTATGTGTGAATAATTACTACTTTACAGGTCCGTGCTAAATTTTATTAAGATCGGACCATTTTTGCGAAGGTTATCGAGGAAACAAATACATATATACATATATTTATATAGATTTGAACGTATGGGTTTTTGGCTTCTGAGGACCTCAAAACTAAAAGTTATCATGGTCTCGGGCTTAGAGATTACCATGAGACCTTCAGTAATAGCTCTTTCCCTAAAAGAGAAATTCGCCAAAACCCTTTATTTAACCTACCATAAATCAATTACTATTCAAAGTATCTTTATCAGAAGGTACTCAATAAATGCAGAATTTTGTCCTCTACAATAATTCTTGTATTTAAACTTTTAATGTAGAATAAACGGCTTTTTACTTGTTTACAAAAGAATAAAAAATGACCCAAAACTCTGATATTTTTGTGGTTCCAGGTCGAAAGCACACTAGGAAAAAAGGGACAAACTTCAAATTCATGTACTTGGATGTAAAACGGAAAGATTAAGACGATTTCCAGCTTTCCGGGAATTTTGTCCAGGCTCAATCTTTATTTTACTGGCCTATAATTATTATAAAATCAGAAAAACTTAAATTTAAAATATTTTTTGTTATAGTACATTGAACGTGCATAGTTAGCTGCATTTTGAAAAAACCCCACATGTCAACATCTACCATATGGCTTTGATCAATCATTAGCACCGCATGTTTAATGTAAACAAAGCAGACATTTTTCAATCCCAATGAATTTTAAATGGAAGATATTTTTCGTTATTCTCATTTTCTGGTATATTTGGACATAATCTGCTATTTTTCCCGACCCCCTGGGACCGAGACCTTTCATTTGAGCCATCTCCCATCATCCAGACGACCTCGTTCGGCGGCTCTCGTAACTTCTCGGTAGCTTCCGCGGGTCTTCCGCTATGGGTATGACCATGGAGAAAGAAGATATGTTTACTTCTCTGTGGTTCGACCAAGGAGGTTAGAGTCTAAACTGGAGGTAACGTGACAATGCTATAGCTAATGAAAAAACGGCCCTTTCATTTTCCAGGTTGGCAATAACGAGGGGGAGTAATGCAATAATTTAGTATTGAAATACCTTTCCTTGAACGTTGATATTAAACGATTCAAACTTAGAAGAATTACCAAAGATGCAAATCAGTTCTTAAAAAGATGTCATAAACTCTAACAAATAGATTAATCTCAATCATCTTTTGTGTATTTTCTTAAATTTACGTACGGGGACACAATTACATTAGTTAAATATCTTCTAATTTTCTAAAATCTATTTTTATGTTCGATTAATCAAATGGTTTGACTCTCATTACCGAATTCATAGGTTTTTGATCAAGTAATGCAAAGAACGAAATTACTCCCACTCATCTTTGCCAACGTGAGGAAATATTTGGGTCGCAGGAATACTAGTGCATGTTTCTTCCAGTTATACTCTAACCTCCTTGGGTACAACAACACGATTTAGACAACGAGTACAGAATTATTCTGTGCTCTTGATTTTAGACAACTGCGATACTACAGCGGTATGCAATTCTCGACCTTAGTCTGCGTTCTATAAACATCAGTATGCGTTGCTGTGTGTTCTGTTGTTTGTTTTTGAATATTTGTAAAGGTAGGCCTACTGTGCCCTTCTCCGCTGATGAATGAATGTAAGTTCAAGTTAATTAAATAATAATGGTGGAAGACGCGGATATAGTTATAAAAATAAATGCATGACCGTTCAGTTCTCTTAGTTACGAAGAGAAACTACAAACAATTTGAAATGGCAGACCATGTCAAAATCTGCCAAATTTGTCTGTCGTTGTTTCCGATAGGAGTAGGCCGATTAGGTCGTACACAAACATAGTTGAACACGGCAGACTTTTGACTTTGACAGACGACGCGTCGTAATGGCTTACGTCGTAGAAACAGTAGTAGGTAGTAGTTGAACAGACGATGAAGATTCAGCCAGTTTTATTGTGAATTACGATAACTCTAACTAAGCCTATGTATTAACATATCAAGAACAACACTTAGGCCTAATATACGTTTTTTTATTATAAATCATAAATAATTTCGTGATTTTTTATTTTATTTCCTAAAATTTGCTCTCTTCCATTGTTGTAGGAATAATTATGCGATGACCTAGCAAAAACTTCACGCCTTGCCACTGGATACTCTGTAGTTGACGAAACATACGTTCAAAATAATTAGGAAACATAAAAACATTTAAATCATTAGTAACAATAATAATGACAGAATGTGATTTTCAATATTCATAAAATAAAAAACTTAAATTTATATTGTGGTTTTAGATTTATATGTAGAATACTTTAATATGTTTGTGTTCATAAATAGTTTAAAGTTTAATACACTTTTGAAATTGAGCTATGATTTTGGCCGAAGAGGTTGTAAAGGCAGCCGTGGCCTATCACAGCGTTCTACAATACGTAATTTAGTGGGACTATATGGACTGTTTCCAAGCTAATATAATGGAAAAATTCATTTTAAAATACGTAGAAATCTGTGATTCTTCACTTCAATTTTCTGGGGGATATTTTTTGCAGCGGGGTATTCCATACCCCCCCGTAGTTTCGTTTTCCCCAAAGTAATACTGGGTGCACCTATGCCGCCCAGTGAAATTCCTTTAAATTATGCTCTGACACAATTTTAAAACAACTATGAGTTGTAAAGCTGATACACATATTAAAGGCCGACAACTTTGAAAAGAGCATTCCCACAGTTGTATTTTTTACTGGCATTCTAAAACCCAAGGGAATTTTGTAAGACCATTTAAGAATGGTCATTTAGAGCCTAAGAGGAACCTAAATGCCAAATTTCAGGATTCTAGGTCTTGTCGTTTTAGAAATAAGACCTACAGATCGATTGGTAGAAGGCTCTTTTGTAAGTTGTCAACCTATAATGGACTAAAATTATTGAAAGTTACCTTCTGAAATGCTGTTAACATTTTCTAGAGCGACTACAGCACTTTTGAATGGTGCAAAAGAAACCAACTTCAATAGCTGAGAGAATCGGTTGGCATCTGATGTGGAGGACTCAACTTGAGGAAGCAAAGCTCCTATTTCTTCAAATTCTTTAACTTTGAATAGAGCATAGCCTGCTGCATGTTCAAAGAGAGTGTAAAGAGTCTGGGTCTGAAAAGAATATTTGTGATAATATGGCTGAAAATTTTCTTTCAGTTATTGTTATAACACCTCACAACGAATAACTACTATGTTATTGTGAATCCATGCTTCCAACAGGAAACAGAACATTTACATTAAAAAACTATTATAGTTTAAATAATTTTTTTATTAGCATGATACAAGTTGTTGTATTCGCTGGATGTAAATAAAAAAAATCTTACGACACCTAAAATATATTTACACTTATACTGTATTTGCTTTCAAGACTGTAGGTCTAAATATACATGAGTCAAAAGTATTCAAATCTTCCTTACTTCTAAACATATCTTGATAAAACTTGGTACATGGCTTCTCCTAGTTCAGATCTATTAAATATTGAATTAAAACCACCCGATTTTATCATTCCCCAGGTTACTCTTATGGAGCTTACAAAAACTTTCATATTTC
Organism: Flexamia atlantica; assembly: GCA_035578135.1. Classification (NCBI taxonomy): domain Eukaryota; kingdom Metazoa; phylum Arthropoda; class Insecta; order Hemiptera; family Cicadellidae; genus Flexamia; species Flexamia atlantica. Next base: position 138,403,222 of record JAQJVK010000001.1, on the reverse strand, counting down.
GCTTTGATTGATTGAAATATCTCCTTTTGCATTTGAAATTCACTTTTGTAGGTCTGCTGCAATGGGGGTTCTGTAAACTCATAGTTCGTTTTACTGGGGCAACCTCATGGATTTTGATGAAAACTGTCTTAATGTGTTCCTTTTACTAATTAGTACCTGATTCTTCGATATGAATGTTGCCGTGGAAACACCAGGTAAAATGGGAAAATTGAGAAAAACTGGGAAAATGAGGGGAAAATTTTATAGGGGGGAGGGAGGCACTTGTGAAGGGGGGCAGGAGTGGACAGTTCGAATTTCCTGCTCTGTGAATGCTGTGGTGAGACAGATTGAATTTTCCAAATGGTAAGTTTGAGAGGGATTTTAGATTTTAAAACATGCCTTGTGATATATTATGCCTATTTTTATTCAATACTTCAATATGGAATTGAATTCTGGGGGTTTTCATCAGAAATAAAAAATTTTTAAAGCTCCAAAAAATTTTAGAATAATGACGTTTCCTACACGGAAATCTTCATGTAAACCAATATTTAAAGAACTAAATGTAATGACCGTGCCGAGTTTAACTATTTATAAAACTTTGTTAATGGTACAATCCAATTTTTAAAATTTGTGTGCTGAGAATTTTGAATATCCTTACAACACTCGGTTTGAAAGAAATTTTTAATTTCCAGTACATTGTTTAAAACTAGTGGAGTAAACTCCTACATATATGGGGAAAAAATGTTTAATAATCTGCAACCGAAATATCAAAATTTAATCAATAGAACTTCATTTAAAAACAGCCTTGCCTCTTTTCTGATAATCAAAACATATTATAGTATAAATGAATTTTTGGATGATAGCAACACAAATTAATATTTATTTATTAAATGGTCTCTCTTTTCTTTTCCCTGTGTTTGCACATTTGAACTTACAATAAGCAGTTTTCTTGTCAAAGAGCGAAGTAAAATTTTCGATATATCGTTAACCCGATATATCGATATTTTGGGGGTCGATATATCGTAGACATCGATATATTGCTCCCGATATATCAAAAACCGATATATCGAAAAATCGAAAAATTTTGCCATTCCTATATACTCCTGAATTAAACTCGTTGTCGGCTGCTACTAGCGCCATTGATTATATATATTCTAAATAGATGTAAAACCTAATGGCGATTCATGTGAGCCAAGACGCTAGAGCTACCTGGTGAGAGCGGTCAGAAAATCGAGGTCGGTAAACAGTATTGTGCAGCTTGTCGCCAGTGAGCGATTGTTGAATTAGACAGAATAAATAATACACTTATCGCCAAAAATAATGTGCTTGATTCATCTAAATTATTTCTATTTACAAACAGAAGATGGATACGCGGTTTATTTAAAAAAAACCGTGGTAGTAACTTAGATATGGTACAGTTAAATTTTTGATTCTCAGAAACTACCTATTGTTATATTTCAACTACACCCTGGCTGAATACATTGTTTTCTGGTGGCGCTATCTATTGAGGACTGTCATAACTACGTCAAAACTTTGCATCTGTTCTTGTACATTGGGCTAGCAGTCTACTACAGGTGTATTGTCAATGCTAGCGCTAGTGTCGCTGTGCGATGAGAAACAGACTACATTACCGACGCTACTGCTGAAGGTCAGGACACGACTTTGAACCGAGCTCGGCGTCTTAATAATATAGTTTCATCCGTAATAAGCGCTATTTGATTATCTCCCTCTATCCGACAATATAAATGTGGGTTTTATATTCACTTATTTGATTGGTGAACTTGTTTAAAACGTATCTTTAGCAGTAAAACTGGGATTGGGGACACGTGACCGTCACTACTTTGGCCAGTTTTTTCTCAGTATTTTGCCCCAACCTCTTCTTAATTGATGATTTAAACAGTATAGACAATAAGATTAAGACCTAAACTTCCAAAATAAAACATTTTTAGCAATAATTACAGTAGGCTGCATTATTTTTTTATGAAGGGACAGTGATTGTACCCTTTTCAGATTTTGACCCAATATATTATTAAATAATGAACTAAACCTGTTGTTTAACAAGTTTGCTGCAGCAAATGAAGAAAGAGGAAAGAATTCTTATATGTACTTTGTTTTTAAGTTGTATTTCATTCACAATAAATACATTTTTATTTTTCATTGAAGTAAAATAAATTAATTGTAAGTTTTGTTTCATGTAATGAATTATTATCCAGATTTACCATGGTTAAAATTGCATTGTCATGACACAAAAAATAAAAATATTTTTTCCCCAAATCATTAGGTAAAAATTCTCAATTTTGTTCTAAAACTTTTATACATTTTTATCAAATTATAAGTTTGTTCAAAAGTAAATTTTACCTCTGTATAGGCCTAATTACCTCAAACTTATTAGTTTGACTCAATAATCTGGACACAAAATAGGTCTGCTTGAAGTTAATTTTTACTGCAAATAGCCTATTAACTAGAATTAACCCTTATTCCTCCAAAATTTCCAAAAATTTCCGGGGGAGGACCCCCGCACCCCCTCACCACCATACCCCCCAAACCCTCTGGTGTGTCACACACTGGAGCATCCTTGGTTAGTTGTCCCGGTTTGACCGCTTGAAAATATGGCAGCCCTAGTCATGTGGGTACTCAAATTAACCAGGATAACAAGTTAAACAAGAATATGCAGCAAGAATATTTGAGATCTGATGCATTTTGATAGAGTTAAAGCGAGAGAAGTGTCAGAAAAACAAGAGATTTGCACAAATTGTTATTTATATTTAATTTTTTAAGAATTTGGTTACTTTGTGGTAGCTAGGCTTAGGTTGTGATATAATAAGTTAGTTTAGATGAGTAAGGGTTAGGTTAGGTTAGGTTAGGTATAGGATCAAACTAGGTTAGGTTAGATTCAAATAAGATAGGTATTAATGGCAAAATTTGTAGTATTTGGTATTGTTAGATTTATATTTTTCTGAGAGTTTTTCACTTTCCTAGCCTTATCTTTACTTCATTAATGAATTTTAAATGAAACTGGTGCACGTGTGAAACATTCACCTCATCACCTGCGGCTATTTAACAACATGAAAAGGGCCTAGTCAGTTGTTGAGGCTATCACGTGTTGGACAGAAAGGAAACTGTAGCCACTATGGTTACATAGTATTCTAGCTGCATCAGATTAGTTAAATTAGGCTTATTGAGCGTGACATTAACACTTCTAGTAAAATTTCAGCACTCTTTAAAAGAAACTGGTGCACGTGTGGAACATGCGTTCACTTCATCACCTGCGGTTATTTTAACAAATTGAAATGACTTACCATGATAATTAAACAAAAAGTATATCCTGCAAGTGAACACCGCTAAGGTGCGATTAACTCAACTGATTTAAAATTTGATAAATGACGACCGAAATGCCGTAAAACACATTGTCAGTTTGTCAGTTTCACATCATCAACTTTCGGGGTTAACCAACACCTCCTCGGTTAACTTGGTTTCACCATAGAGTAATAATGAACTTCGTAAAGAGATGGCACTCCCATGTTAACTCGGTGGTAAGGAGACAGCAGCGCTATCTGAATAATGTGCAACGAACTAAAAATATCGATGCGATATATCGATCGTTGTCGATGCGATATATCGATCGTCGTCGTCGTCGTCGTCGTCGTCGTCGTCTGCTTTGTTTATATTGACGTTTTCTTGTTTGTTTGCTAAACTTTCAATTTTAATGGCTTTACCGATTTGATTAGATTAAATTGATTATCATGACTGTGGTTGTGTGGTTTGTTTTATTAATTTTTTTAATCATATGAATTTTGCCATTTTAAAGTTATAGGCCTAGATGAAATACCAACCATAGAATGGGTGGAATTAAATGTATTTTAATTCTTTAGAGGTTGGATAGTGTAAGAACAATACAAAGTTATCTTATTATTTTTTCATAAATAGTAATTACTTTATGTAAGGGTTGGGCTAACTTACCTGCAGAAGGTTCCTTTCAAAGTCATCTCACGTAGACAGGTCTGGTCAACAGGTCTTCATTTGTGGATTGAAGACTAACATAGATAAATAGCAAATGTAGTAATAACTCACCAAGGTTTTTCAAACTTTACCCAATACAAAGTAATACAACCTCAAGAATGGATCTAGCTGACCCATTTGAGAAACTGAGGAGGTAAGCCTTCTACTTAATCTTAGTAGGGGAAGGCAGGGCAGAACGGGGTAGTGGGGCGGAACGGGATTATGCTTATTTTTCATCTGGCAGGTGCTGCAACCTAACGGGTGATCGTTTAACTACTATAACTTTCTTTTGCAAACTGCCTAGAACTGGTTTCGGCCATTTTGTCCCTCTTTTTTGTGAAATATGCAAGATTTTCAGTTTTGAATGATCCCCTTACAACATTTTGTGATATTACAGCTACCTTAAGTAACATAAAACATTTAATAATCAACATTATTAGTATTTAATATTGTAGCTTATGCCTTTAAGAACATTTTCATGTATTTAAATATCAAATTAGAGTTAACCTATTTTTAAGTGTATAAGAAAAGATGACAAGTGGGCATGTAATGAATGTATAGATTTTTATTCAAACCAAAACAATGTTGAACAAGAGTTGTCTAGTCTAAAAAATGATAAGCTAGAGTTGAGCAAAAAGATTGTAGGACTGGAATCATTGAATGATAGGCTAACCAATAAGATTTTAGAGCTAGAAAGTAAGAATGACGACCTTATGTCTGATTTAGCTAATAAAGACTTGATGTTGAAAATGTTAAAAGATCAGGAACTGGGAACCAAAAATGATAGGCCCAAACGAGATGAGTGGGAAAAGGTAAAAAAGGGGGTCGTGGTTAGGAGGGGTAGATTGTCATTGGACAGCCGAGTAATACCAACCTCAAATGGATATGAGGTTCTAGAGAGCTCAGCTCCGAGCTCAACTACATGTTTTGAGGTGCATGATTTTCCGCCTCTGAGAAACCCGGTAAAGAGGGGGGTTGAAGACGAGAGAGTGCTGGTGGTGGGAGACAGCCATGCGAGGAAGCTTGGGGGTAGGTTGAGGGGGGAGGGGGTATATGCGAGGATGTCTGTTCATCCGGGTGAGCCTTTGACTGATGTGGTGAGGGCTGCGAGGGATATTAAAGGGGAGGGGAGGGATTTTTTGGTCCTAGTGGGGGGGCAAACGAAATTTCTAACGAAAGTATAGGGAACTTGGAGGAGGTCATGACGAGTAGCCTGGTGGAGTTTGGTGAGAAGGTCTTATGTGTGGAGACTCCCCACAGATGGGATAAACCTAACCTAAACTCGCTGATTGATGAACAAAATCTAATGCTAAAGAAAATCTGTCACGAAAACAAATGGGGCTTTCTCAGTTTAAATCCACTCTTAAGTAGAGATTGTTTTACCACCCATGGCTTGCACATGAATTGGAGGGGAAAGGACATTTTATGTAGTCTTATAGGAAATTATGTTAGGTTAAGATGTGAACAACCAAAAAACCAAAAAGCAGGGTCGATCAAAAAGAAAGGTTAAGCAATAGGCCTAAACAAAGAAACAAAGAAACTTTTCGCTCAAAAAGTGAAAATAGGCAAACCAAAAAAGTAGGAAAGAAACGTAAAAACCAGAAAACTAATAAAATAGGTATTTTTAGTATTTTGCATTTGAATGTAAGAGGACTACAAGAAAAAGTAGGGCTGATTGAAATTTTAGTGGATGATGAAAACCCAGACTTACTCCTTATAAGTGAACATGGCCTAACAGAAGACAAATTACAGATGATCTCTATACATGGCTACACTTTAGTTAGTTTCTTTGCCAGAACACAAAATAAGATGGGAGGAGTAGCTATTTATAAAAAAGATAATTTAAAGCTTGATAACTTAAGGGTATTGAATATTAGTAAGAAGTATACCGAAGAAATGGTATTTGAATCAACTGAAATTAAAATAGAGATAGGGAAAAATAGGCTAGTGGTGGGAGTAATGTATAGAAGTCCAGATGCAGATATAGATGCTTTTTATGAAAAGTTGAATTGTTACTTTGAGGACCTTAGGTTAGAAAATGGAAATTTAGGGGTATGCATTGGAGGTGACTGGAATATAAATTTGCTTAAAAATGACTCAAAAAAAGAAAGATTTTTGAACTTAATAAATAGTTATGGTTTAATACATGTAGTAGATGAGCCTACCAGAGTAACAGATGCAACGGCGACATGCATAGATAACTTTGTAACAAATTTCACAGATAATGAATTTAGTGTCTTTGAACCATTAATTTCAGATCATATGGCAATAAAAATAGGCCTGCTAGGGATAAAAACAAACTCGATCCAAACAAAAACAAAAACTGTTAGGTCTGTTAGAGAAAAAAATCTTGAGGAACTGAAACTTGGCTGCGGCGTGAGAGTTGGGATGAAATATATAATGAAAATGATGTTAATAAAAAATACAAGATTTTTATCGAAACAATGAATTATTATGTAGAAGTAGCCTGTCCTCTCAAAGAAATTAAAGTTAAAAGCGAAACAAAACTTAAATGGAGAAGTGAAAGGTTAAAGGAACTAAAGAGAATTTCTATAGAAGATCATAAAAGGTGGAAGTATAATAAAACAGATTTTAACAAAAAACAGATGAAAGAATCACAGGGTAGATATAGAGAATGTATAAAATTGACAAAGGTAGAATGGTACAATAGGCGAATAGGTGAGGCAGAAAATCAGGCCAAGGAATCATGGAATATTGTAAACAACCATAGAGGTAAGGCAAACAAGAGGGAGAAAAATATTAAACTTAGAATTAAGGACGCTTTTATAGACAACCCAAAAACAGTCTGTGAAACAATAAATGACTATTTTGTAAATGTTACAAAAGAATTGTTAAATGACTCAATGTCGCCACAAGGGAGCCCGTACCCCAGAAATAGTCAAAACAATAGAATAGACCTTAGTAGTTTTAAAGAAATAACAGAAAATGATTTGATAAGTATCTTGAAAAAATTTAAACCAAAAAGCTCTACAGGAATAGATAATATTAATATGAAAATGGTGAAGTACTGCCAAGTGGAACTTGTCAAACCAATGGTCCATATAATCAACTCCTCACTGAGGTCCGGAATCTTTCCGGATGGCTGCAAAATGGCGAAAGTCAGACCAATCTTCAAGAAGGGGGATGAGTTCGAGGTGTGCAACTATCGTCCGATATCACTCCTCCCCATTTTTTCAAAATTGTTAGAAAAAGTGGTTTGCGAACAGCTTGTGACCTACTTGGAGGGTAATAACCTGCTATGTGGGAAGCAATACGGCTTTTGTAAATCAAAATCAACTAAATTGGCACTAATTGATTTTCTAAACGACTGTATTGATGCAATGGATGCAGGAGAGTCAGTAATAAGCTGCTTTGCTGACCTATCAAAAGCATTTGATTGTGTTGATACAGACATATTGCTCAGGAAGCTGATGAGTCTGGGAATCAGTGGCCTGGCAATAAATTGGGTTAAATCATACATGGGGAACAGATCACAAGTTACAGAAATATATCATGAAACAACCAATAGAATCCAATCAGTTAGATCCACACAAAAACAAATTATAGCAGGTGTGCCCCAAGGATCAATACTTGGGCCCCTGTTATTTTTAGTTTATATAAATGATGTCACAGTAAAAACGCCAGAAGAAAATCTTTTCATTTTTGCCGATGATACAACCCTGATTACCAAAAACAGAGATTTGGATACTCTAGAACAAGAATCCTTTTTCAAAATAAACGAATTGGCGCAATTTTTCGAGGAAAACCGGCTTAAGTTGAACCCAGACAAAACAAACTATCTCTGTATTCAAACTGATCAAAAGCGGCAATCAAAATTTAATAGAGTACCAAGCCTACAGATTGGTGATGCAGAGTTGTGTCAGGCTCAGTCAGCAAACTTTCTGGGTGTGGTGTTGGACGATGGTTTGAGCTGGAGTGAGCAGTTGGTGAGGATCAAAGATAAGATGGCGAAGGGGACCTTTGTCTTGAGGACTCTCAGGGCATTGGATAACCTAAGCCTGTTGAAGGGTGTTTACCACTGCTTACTCGAGTCGCACATCTCGTACTCCATCGCGCTCTGGGGTGCCTCGGAAACAAATTTAAAACAAATTTTCACATGTCAAAAAAAAGCTTTAAGAGCCATGCTCAAACTACATCCAAGGGAACATTGCAGGGAGCATTTTGTCTCATTGGGAATTTTGACAGTTCCTTGTCTTTACATCTATGAAATTGCAGTATATGTTAAATCTTTTCTTCCGGAGTATATAAATGTAACCCATAGGTACAACACTAGATTTAAGAACAATTTCTCTGAACAGCACAATCTTAAACTTTATGAAAAAAACCAGAGTATATAGGTAGGAAAATTTTTCAATCACTTCCAAAGAAAATACAGACAATAGACAAGATAATCAAATTCAAGAGTGAGCTAAAGTGTTTCCTCATCCAAAACTGTTTTTACAGTTTGGATGACTTTTTCTCCCTCAGAGCCAGCCAAACAAACCAAATCCCACGTTAGGCCTAAACCTAACCTACCCTTCCCTCCCCCTGGGAAGAGGATGACGCTCCCAAAGCTCAGGAAGAGCCTACGGGAAAGAGGATCAAGTATCAAGTAAGTATCAAGTATCAAGTAACCTGTAGTGTGGGTAGGTTATAACCTCAAAGTATGCATTTGAGGCGGAATGGGGCAGGGGCGGAATGGGGTTGATAGTGAAGACGATAAAGTTAGTCCACATCTGTGAATTTTGTCAAGACAATGATTAAAAAGTGAATAAAGACATTGATTGAACATTTGACATGGTTAAGTTAAATTGACTACACAGTGAAATGGTTCCCCGTTTCGCCCCCCCCCCATGGTTAAAGGCCCAACCCCGTTTCGCCCCGTGTGTGGGGCGAGATGGGGTAGTAAGCATTTTATTTTCAAAAAATTATATATTTTTTTCTATTGTAAGTACGGTGTATTACCAAAGTGTGTCGTGTGAAATAAATATCAAAGATAGTTTTTCTGTCAAAAAAATTGTTCTTTATACCTCAATTGTCTGTTTTCTATAGTATTATTCACTAAGTGCCCCGTTCCGCCCCGCCTTCCCCTATATTTGAGTCATAAAATGATGGTCAACAAAAAACTGAAATAGGCTGTATACTTAATTAATAAAGAAGACTTGACTCAGGCTTATCTTAATCAACTCATTATTATCATTAATAGGCCCTACTCATTTTTTTAAATCATAATTGAAATAGCCTCCTAAGCTGATTTTGACAATTAGAACAGGCTATTTACCTCAGTCGTTCAGCTTTATCCAATCCAAGAGTGTAGGACTGCCGGATTCGAAAACTTAGGCCTATGTTTTCATCTTCAGGTCTTGATTAAAATAACCAAACTCAAACATGAGTCCGTTGTCAAATTATTAAAATGAACACTACACATACTAACACAAAAATTACAAACATTTATTATTTACAAAGTGCACTTTACCGCGTACCGGCCGGTGGGTTGAGTCGGCGTTCACCGACAACATAAGTTAGACATAAGTTCAACATAAGTTTTCGAAACCGGCAGTCCTATACTCTTGGACTTGATAAAGCTGAACGACTGAGGTAAATCTAATTGTCATTTTTTCTACCTGGAGATTTTGTAGGCCTACCTTTAGTCTAATCGAGAGACTAGACTAAATTTATTTCTTTATTTCTTTATTTCTTTTATTTCTTTATTTCACAAGTACAAGCCTGTACGTTAGTGCCAACTTAATATCTAACAATTAATTAACTTAATTCTAAAAAACGTATTCTGAATTATCCTTATTCTAAATATAGCAGTTAATTTTTTTTTCATTAATTTCAAGCCAAGAAAAAAATATATTTTTAGTTTAAAGGAAAAAACTCAGAAAAGAATAGTGTGAATGGTCTATTAAGAACGATTTTAATTTGGTCTTAAATTTTTTTTATTAGTTTCATTTTTTATTTCATTAGGTAAGATTTTGAAAAATTTTGCACCCAGAATGAAGTTTTTTTTTGAAAAGAGATAATTTGTGCTCTTGAATGTCAATATCATTTTTATTTCGTGAATCGTAAGAATGGATATTTGAACGCATTTTAGTTTTCTGTAAGATATTTTTTGGATAAAGAATACAATAAAATATATACTGATTAAAAACTGTTAATATTTCTAAATTTTTAAAAGAATCTCTAACATGATCATCTGGTTTAAGCTTTAGCATAATTCTGATTGCTCTTTTTTGCAGAAATAAAATCTTATTTAAATTAGCATTACTTGTGCTTCAATATAAAATTAATCCAAATGCAATATGTGAGTGAATGTTGGCATGATATTAGGTAAACAAGGTCAATGCATTCTTCATCTAAAAGGCTTTTGGATGTCTGACAGAGCTTTATCGTTTTTTGTAATGTTTCATTCTGTATTAAGCTGTTTTAGATTATTCATGCCAATTTAGCCAGTTTCTTTAATTGATTAATGAAATGTTTATACTATTGCTCAGAAATAAATAGCAAGGTAGGCTGGCTATGTAAAAAGAAATCATACAATCTATAAACAACCATGTAACTTTAATTGTTTTATACTTAATGGACTTCAGGATTGTGCAAGTATTGAAATATCAAAGTAATATCAGTAATATAAGAAATATCAATAGATAGTAAATCTTTATCAGACACAATATTTTGTTGTGATCTTGACAAATTTTAAGTTTGATCCTGTGTTGAAGTATCCAGGATGATTGAACTACCAAGATTTTTCTGCACTAAATATGTTTAGTATATAACCAATTTTTGGTAAATAACCAATTTTTACTCTATAACTAATTTTTAGTATATAAACAATTTTTAGCATGACTTTCCCTCAAGGAGGCTATCATGTTTTTTTCTAACTAATAAATTAATCTAATATTCATAGGAAAGAAAGTTTCAGCATACCGATGTTGAGAAAATCAGACAAAATTACAACTAATAGATCATCAATATATATTTCCCAGTTAACAATGTACATAATTCAATAATAAATATTGTTAATTTACATTCTGAGGGTAACTCACTCAAGTGGAGGGTATCCACTTGAAAATATTTAAGTTTGAAATTTTGAAGGCATCACACTTTAATATCACATGTTATTTTTCAAAATTGCATAATAATTGCCACTTTTCAAGGAACTTGAATTTTTTTAGTCTTCATTTTGATGTGTAATAAGTTTTTTGTTTATTTTATTATTTTTGTTAGATATTTCTTCCTAATTTACCTCAATTGTTATTGTCCCTTGGAAAATGGATTCGACACTGCTGAAAAAAATTACTTTATTAGTGCATCAAAATAGATATTGTATGGTATTATAGTTATGTTTACATTCTAATTTTATTTTGTCAACAAAAATGTATTTTTGATGATAATAAAGTCATTGCAGTATCGGTTGTTGTCATTGGAATCATGTTTTTTCCACTCTATCAGTTCTTTACCTTAACATTCCCGTAAAAAGTTAGCATAAAAATAGTGTATGAGGATTCAATTTACGGTTCGCGCATTATATCTCCGCATATGACTACTACGCTACCAACCGTATCACACGATATTTTAAAAATATGATTTCGATAGACAGCGTTTGGCAAACAGCGGGATTATATAACAATGTTTTTAGAAAAGTACTCCCTCTCTCCCTTGCGCCACATAAACAGCTGACTGTTATAGCCGGAGATATAGTGCGGGAACTGTACATTGTTATAAAAATTTGTTAACGTACTTGGAGGAAATAAATCATTTAATTATTAATTCATTATTTATTCAGTTCAAAGCTTGAGGTCCAAGGATGGTGCGAAAAAATATAAAAAATGTCAAATATGACCTCTGATTAGCCACAAATGCTGTCGTAGATCCAGTATTCCATTTCTAATGGAAGTACTCTTACAGTGTCTCTATTTGCGGTTTTAAAATACCAGCTGGTGTAAACAATGCACATTTGTTTGTTTGTTTATTTATTTTACTGTTTATTCCCATCCAACAGTTATGACGATATATGACATGTTTTTGTAATCTCCATAAGAATAACATGGAGAATGAGTATGCAGGTTTGCTGCAACAGGTAAGTTAAAACTGGGAGGTGTTAATTCAGGATATGTTAAGAAATAATGAAGATATGGATTTTTTAATTTCCTATAAGGATAACATGGAGAATGGGTATGCAGGTTTGCTGCCACAAAATGTAAATTTCAAGGATTCTAGATTAAAATACATTAGATCTCATATAGATGAAGCTACAAACCACGTTTTATTAAGTTACATGTTGAGAAATAAGTTAGATACAGAATTTTACTTATTTCCCATAAGGTTAACATTGGGACAACGTATTGTGTTTACCACTTGCAATATCTCAGTAACCAATATAGAAAAATGATACAAAATGCTAAATTTTTTGTTTTTTTTCTGGCTGAATTCAATGGTGCTTACCAAAATTTGATTTATTTTATTTTTCTATGAGAAAAACCCATTCTTGGGGTGTTTATCCCCCTTTACCTCCATTCCAGTGGTCCGATCGGACTGGTTTTCGAACTCGTCCGAATAATTACTACTTTACATATCTGTGCCAAATTTCATTCCGATCGGACCATTTTTGCGAGCGCTATCATGCCTACAGACATATATATAAATTTGAACGAATGGTGTTTTTTGCTTCTGAGGGCCCCAAAATGAAAAGTTATCATGGTCTTGGGCTTAAGTCTTACCATGAGACCTACGGTAATAGCTTCTTCCCTTTAAGGGAAATTCGCTAATAAAAACGTAGCAATTGCTGCTATGAGCCTTTAGTTACCTATATAATATAATTTGTAATATGACAACATGATTCGTTCAATATAACTAAGTTTTATTTATGCATATAATTTAAGTTGTAGGGGAACTGCCAACCTAGGGATCACTTATTTTTTTTATAAAATAAATTTTGAAAAAAACCAAAAAATAGTAAAAGTTAAAAAAAATCTTTTCCCCCCCAAAAAAAGGAAACTGACAAACAAACAAAGACTCGACTTAGAAAATCAAAACCCTTGTTAGGTTAGCTAGAATAGGCTGCAATGTGCCAAACTTTTGTTTGTAAAACTTGTCAAAAGGTGATCAATGACGATGAGGAGGACATAGGCTGTGATATTTGTGAAGAATGGGTGCATGCGGATAGGGCTTGTAGCAAACTAAAAAAAACCATCTATAAACTAATTAAATCTAAAGATCCGTATGTGTGCCCCAAATGTATTGAGAGTTACCATAGGGATAGGAAAGAGCTTCCAAAATCTGTTTTGAAAAAAGAACTTGATGACTTAAATAAATTAAGTCAAAACCTTTTAGCTGAAAATAAAAAACTGAAAGAACAACTCAACCTGAAAGAAGCTCAAATAATAGCACTGAATGAGAAGATTGGTGAATTGACTAGGGCTAGGCCCCATGAACCAGGGACTTCTGACACTGTGTCGTTACGGCGACGCTCGAGCGAGGGAGAGAGGGGATGGGAGAGGGTGAAGAGGGGGAATAGGCGTTCTCAAATTGCAGAGGGGAGGGGAATTCCGCTTACGGAAAACAGATTTGATGTGCTCTCGGAGAGTGAGGGAGGGGATTCAGGTTGGTTGGGAGGGGGAGAACCCGAGGGAGGTGAGGATCTCCCGAGGTTACTGTTGAGGGCGGACAGCCATGGGAGGGGTTGCGAGGGGAGGATTAGAGTAAAGGGTTTTCGGACGCGTGCTTTTTTCAAACCGGGAGCTCCCCTGGATGAGGTGTTGCGGGGTGTGGTTCGAGATATGGAGGAGGCTCGAGAGGGGGATGTGCATATCACTGTGGGGGGAACAAATGATGTTTCGGACCAAGGATTGAAACGGGTCGAAGAGAAAATTGAGAAGGTTAGGTTGGGCATGAAGGACTGCAGGAACATCGTTTGGGTTGAAACGCCTCTTCGATTCGATAAGGGAGAGCATTCATGGTTCAACACCAGAATTAGGAAACAAAATGAGTTGATAAAGAAATACTGTATAGAAAATAAATGGGCATTCTTAGATATAAATAGCATGCTGAGTAGGAACTGTTACACACGTCATGGTTTGCACTTAAATGTACTTGGAAAGGACATCATCTGTGAAATTATCTCGAATTACCTCCATGCAATTGTTCCACCAGGGTCAAACAGGACAAAAAACTTGAACCTAAGCGCAACAAACAACATAACTTAGTTAGGCCTAAACAACATGAAACAGCCATGAACCTAGGATTAGTCTCAGATTCAAATACTTCCGCTAAAAGCAAAAATGAATGTAAGATCTGTGTGGCTCACTTAAATATTAGAGGCTTAAAGGGGAAAAATAAAAAAAGTCAACTGGAAATTTTTTTATCAGATAAGCAACCTGATCTTTTGTTGATCAGTGAACATGGTCTCAAGGAACCAGAAATTCAGACTTTTAGATTACAAAACTATAGCTTATTGAACAGTTTTTGTAGGAAAACCCAGAGATTGGGAGGTGTTGCAATTTTTAAGAGAAACCTTAGCTCTTTTGATGGGATTAAAGTCTTAGAAAATGGGAAAACCTTGTCAGAGGAAAATATATTTGAATGTGCTGATATAAAACTAACTTTAGGCAAAACCCACTTTTTTGTTGCAGCATTATATAGGTCACCAACAACAAAAAATTCTGATTCTTTTTTTGACAAACTGACTGAATATTTAGCAATAGTTAAAGCTGAAAACCACAATGTCATTTTAGGTGGAGATATTAATATCGACATATTGAAACAGGAAAGTAATTTTGTAACATTAAAAAATTTAGTTGACAGCTTTGGTCTCAAACTCCTTATTGAAACACCCACAAGAATTTCAAACAATTCAGCTACATGTACTTCATCACAAATATGCCAACGATGAGCAGCCATACTCAAGAACCTCACTTATCTGACCACTTCTCAATACACACTAGCCTATTGTTACCGGAAAAATTTAACAAAAAGTTAAGAGGAAAAACACAGATAAAGCGTAGCATTAAAGAGGAAAACTTAGGAGAAATTAAGTTTAGGCTAGGTAGAGAAGATTGGCATGACATCTTCGTTGAGTCTGACATAAATAGGAAATATGAAATTTTTGTAGCTACAATTCAACATATCCTAGATACTGCTTGCCCCAAAAAAATGAAAAAGATCAAAGCAAAATCTAATTTAGAATGGGTAGATAAGGAAGTTAAAAAACTGAAAAATAAAATGTTTGAAAATTACTCAAACTGGAGACTTTCAAATATGGCTGTTGATAAATATAGTTATCTGAATAGCAAATCCGAATATCAAACCTCACTTCAGCTAGCTAAGGCAAACTGGGGGAAAAAGTGTATTTCCCAATCAAATAACATATCGAAAGAATCATGGAGAATAATAAACCAGGAAAGGCCAAAAAATGTAAGCTTAAATCAAAGAAACATAAAACTAGAAATCAACAATAGAATAATAACAAACCCAACTGAAATATGCAACACTTTCAACAATTTTTTTGTGAATGTGGCTGAGATAACAAATCCGAACCACGCCCCTCATTCTTTTTCTGGGTTTCCCTCAACTTCAATATTAGGACAATGGGGGAGTGCTGGGTTTTCAAAATTTAAAATGGTCACACCAGAGGATGTCGTGGGGACCCTGGCGGGGTTCGCACCAAAAACATCGGTCGGCGCTGACGAGATAAGTATGCAGCTGCTGAAGCACTGTAAAGAGGAACTGGTCGAACCTCTAACTCACATCATAAACACCTCCTTATTGGAAGGTATTTTTCCGAGCGCATGCAAAATCTCGTTAGTGAGGCCGTTGTACAAAAAAAACAATGAGAGCGACATGGGGAATTATCGCCCAGTCTCACTGCTACCATCCGTCTCAAAAGTGATTGAAAAGGTGGCTTGCCAGCAACTTGTTGACTTCCTGGAGGACAACAATTTGCTCTGCTCAAAACAATTCGGTTTCCGGAAAAATCGATCGACCAAATTGGCACTGATTGAATTTGTGAATGACTGCATCGACGCGATGGAGGCCGGTGAGACGGTCGCGGGCTGCTTCGCTGACCTCTCAAAGGCCTTCGATTGCGTCGATCCAGTCATTCTCATCGAAAAAATGGCGGCGATGGGCATCCGGGACACAGCATTGGACTGGTTCTGCTCATACCTGTCAGAAAGAAACCAAATCACACAAATCACACACGAATCGGAGTTCAAAATCAAAAATGTTCGGTCAGATCAAAAACCGACGAGAAGAGGAGTCCCGCAGGGCTCGGTCCTTGGACCAATCCTCTTTCTCATTTACGTCAACGACATCACAGCCACAGTTCCAGAAAAAAATCTATACCTGTTTGCTGACGATACAACTCTAGTCGTCAGAGGCGCAGGAGCAGATGAGCTGGAGGCTGAAACCACAGAAAAACTGAATGCACTGTGCCAGTACTTCGATGAGAACAGTCTTATGATGAACCCATCGAAGACTGGCTATATATGTGTTTCCAAACTCGTCAAAGGCAAAATTTAACGGAAAACAAAATTCCCACGGTCAGCGCAAACGGCGTTGAACTGAAAATTCAAAGCGAAGCAAAATTTTTAGGGGTGAGACTGGACGGTAATTTGTCATGGGACCTCCAAGTACAGCACTTGGAGGCCAACCTCGCCAAGGGTCTCTTCGTCATCCGAAGGATCTGCCTTCTGCTGAACAATCGGTTGTCAAAACTGGTCTATCACGGGATTTTTGAGCAGCTAATCAGCTATTCCATTGTACTTTGGGGATTCAGTAAAGGACATTTGGAAAGAGTCTTCTTGTGGCAAAAAAAAGCAATCCGATCAATTTTCAACCTCAAATTCAGGGAAAGCTGCAGAGACGCCTTCATTCAGTTAGAAGTCCTAACGGTTCCCAGTCTTTACATATATGAGTCAATCATGTATGTAAAGAATCAAAACATCAAACCCCCAGAAATCAATCACAATCACAACACTCGAAATAAAGGCACTTATGCAGAACAACACAGGCTCACCAAATTTGAACATAAACCTGTGTATGCGGGTTTAAAAATGTTCCAAAGACTCCCTCAAAAAATCAAAGAAATAAACAAAATAAGTAAATTCAAACATGAACTGAAGCTTTTCCTGGTGCAGGGCTGTTTTTATGATCTAAACGAATTTTTTAAAGGTTAAGTTAAGTTAGGCCAGTTATGACCAATATTTGCACTTTGCAAATTGGTGAAAATAAATGATTCTTTGTCTGGTGACCACCTTGGTGGCACCCTCTTGACCTGTCCAGCGACCCGGGAGTCCACGGACGGCACAGAAGAAGTAAGAAGTAAGTAAGTAATAACAATCAATTTACATTTATCAGGTAATGTTATTTACAATCCATCAGGAGACATTTCAATAAATGCAGTATTATCCGAGAAAGGGAAGATTGGTTCAGTATAACAATCAATTTACATATTTCAGGTAATTCAGGAGGTATTTCAATAAATGCAGCATTTTCCTTGAAGGGAAAAACAACAATCATTTTACGAGGATGCAACATCAACCGTTCAGTATATAACATAACTAGTTTATTTCTTATTGACATAGTTATAATATTAATATAGTTTTAAATATTGAAATTAATTTAGGCCTAGTTTAATTTTTAAATTTTGTATAGATTTCAAATTTTCTCCCATAGCCACTTTTTGTGTAAAATCAGCTGAGTCGGGCAAACACATTCAGATTTGTTAAATAATGAAGTGCGGATGGTTAAGATATACCTTGTGAGGAACATGGTAAAGCTAACACATGGTGAACAGCATGGGTGTATTCACATAAAAAAACGTTTGGAACCAGATTTTTGGGTTGGGGGAACAAATGATTTTCATTCGTTCTTTTGGTGAAAATTTGTTGAATTATGTGAATCATTGTCCTCCCAAGCAAAAAAATCTCGTTCAAACCACTTTTTTAAAATAACGCAAGCTTTACCATGTCTCTCACAAAGTATACCTCAAGAATATCCTGTGTCTTCCTCAATGGTAAAAATTGGTTTTTAATTATTGTACATTAAACATTTTTCACCCAAGCTATTCTACTAGTCCTAGGTGATTGTCGTCACCCCCATCGATATAAATATGGCCTTATATATTGACGGTCACTCCTGTGACCATTTCTGACATCTACCATTTTGAATAGACTACCAATAAAATCATCAACATGAATAAATTGTTTGGTTGCATACTTACATTGAAAAAAACACGTAGAATCATATGTTAGTGCAATATAATTCCAAAAATTCTATATACAGGTAAGCCAGGTTTCTATATACAGTTCTATATTCAGGTTGCAGTTGAGAGCCACGGACTTACAGGTTGGGTAACTGAAAATAGGCAATAACATTTCATAATACCATATTTAACAATGTAACATAAATGTTAAAATGCCTTTGAATGTGTCATAATTGTTAAAATACAATAAATAAAAAAGTACACATTCTTATAATGTAGTGTACTATCTTCTGTTATCAATATTAAATATTGTATGAACTTTTAGTACTTGATGTACTACAGTCGAGTTGAAAAATTCAGTTAGTAACCTTGCTTACAAAGTAGGTGCGGCCATTTGTTAGTAATGAGTGCCAGTCATTGCTCTTTTTAAATTTCTACCACTTTTCTTGCTGGTGTCAAGTGCAAGGTCCAACTCAAACAAACACTATGCTTCTAGCACTTGGCATACAAGTGTTTCAATGGCGTGAATTTGAAAAGAGAATGTCGAAGATTTTGAAAATGAGCATTTTCACTTTTGGCTCTTGCTGCCTATTAAAATCAATATTTTTTTTGGCACACCTTTCTCTTGACTCATATTAGAGATTACCCAGTGGAAAAACATTTGACTAAAAACTGTTCCAGAAAAAGGATTGGATATTTTCAACTATTACTTTTACACACACCATTGTGTTTTTGTAATACAATTTGTACAGCTCATGTTTTCCATGAAAAGACTTTTAATGTAACTCAAAATGAACGGGAACCAAAATAAAAGAGAAAATGCTAACCCAACTTCCCATCCACCCCTTCCATATGACTGTAAATTTTTCCAGTTTTTATGTTGTAGTTTATAATCAGTTATTACTTTGTATCCAACAAGGCAAAATATAATAGAAATATTAATTACTTGAAAATTTCTTTCAATTTTTTTGTGCTCTTAAGACCACTGCTTATTATGATGGAATTGTGTACATTTACAGAAAAATACCTTTCTAATGGTGTGCTTGTATTTTTCCTACAATGCATAAATGTTGAGAAGAAAGGATCAACAGATTCTTGATTTCCTATTAATATATAGAATAAACAAGTACCTCTGTTGCAGCAAATCTGCATGCTCTGTAAATTTCACACAACATTTCGCTTGTTTGGATGTTAAATATGCCAAGTAATAGTTGTGCTTATGTGTCTTTATTTTAACTTGCTAAAATATTGATAATAACAATAACATGGGAAATTGTGATGCAGATCAGTTGCAATAAGGAGGTGAAAAATGTATATTTTATTTACCTTTTTTCCTTTTAAGTGGTGTTATTTGAACTGGCTCTGTTTTTTTTGTGCACCACCAAGGAATCCCTATTTGGCACACACTTGTTCCTATTTGTTTACGAATAGTTTCAAGGTGAGTGCTGCATTTCTTTTCCAGCCAAGTGAAATCAACCTCTAGATAAATAAAGTTCATCATTGTTGTACACAATTTATCTATATGACAGTTATTTTCTAATTTTGTTTCTAAAGTACTGTAGAACTCGGCCGCTGTCGTTCCGTCGTCGTCGTTGTCGTCAAGGCGCCAGTGGGAGCGTTTAATTAAAACGAAAACGAACTCAGCTAATTTAAAAAAGGTGATTTATTCAATTCAGAATTTACATCTAGTTAATACAATCAATCCAAATTCAGATATTAGGATAATTAATTAAATTTAGAGAAAACGGCACTTTCAAAATTTAGAAGTTGAAATTATTTGGCATGAGGCCATCCCGAAAGAGAGAGAGAGAGAGAGATCGCGCGGCTCGCGGATTAATAATTTATTCACGGGACATCACGGGAAAGACTGAGAGCGATTTTACGTTGCCGCGGGCTGAGGTGAGAGGTGGGGAGGGCATATGCCCTTGCTTGGTGCTGCGCCCTATGGATTACATAGGGCGTTACAGTTATATTACAATGATTATTGGGTCTGCTATTGTGTCGTCCCGTGTTGGGCCGGGACAGAATGTCCAACAGTATCCCCTGCTTGTCGTAAGAGCCGACTAAAAGGGGAGGGGGGCGCACTGGTCCTTTTTCGCGTCTCCTTTTCACAACTTAATTCTCCGTTTCATTTCAATAGCCCGGTTGTTTTTCTAAATCATTCCGGCCTACTTGCCGGGGTGACTCTGTGTTCTTCAGCCTCCATTGCGCTGGAGGTCTAGGACGAGCAGAGGGTACAGCTTAAAAACTGGGTTCTGCACCTCCCAGGCTGCCGGATAGTACAGGGGCCCGGGTCAGCTCAGCCAACTGACCTGGCTGCCCTATCAGCCGGCGAAAATCCCCTTGGCCGTGGCGGTGCCGGTTGGCGACCGGATAGGGCCCTGCTACGGTCACGGGGGGGCTCTGCCGAGGCCACTGCTCGTCTGGGGCCGCCGATGTTTTGGAGGCGGCTGAACGCAGGTATAGTTGCTCCGGTGATGGGTCGGTCTGACATTCTCATAGGGGAAAAAATTTTTTTGGGGGGGTCAATGCCCAGTCTCGGGGGCTAAGCCAGACACCATGGACACGGCAGAAGGAAAAACGATTCAAAAGGTGCACGAATCAAAGCGGGGTACCCTAACCCCACAAAACTCCCAGCAGCGTTCTTCTCTGAGCGGGCTCGACGAAGGGGTGGCAAGCCCCTTCGAAAGAAGATCCCGTCTCACGAGATCGCCCCCAGTCCGGGTCAAGACACCTGTATCATCGGTGGCCAGAACATCCGTGGCCGCCGAAAAGGCACCCGCTGAGAACAACGAGCCGATGGACGCCGACTCGTCTCCCTTTGACGCGGTCATCGCGCTCGCCGGGCAGCAGGAGGAGGAGCACCTTAAAAAGTGCTTCGACACCCTCGCTGTAATGAAGGCCGCGACCACCCGGCAAAAGAATATCAGCAAGGATGTGCAGGATGGCATCGTCCAATTGGAGGCCAGTCTGCACCACATCATCCAGCTGAGGAGGTCGTGGCAATCATGCGAGACGGTTGCCGCGTCAACACAGACGACGCCATCACTGCGGGTGAAGGCTCAGCCAGCCGGTGGGAAGCGGGCCGCTTCCAGCCCCGCCCATCCGGAGGCTGAGAAGAAGCCTAGGGGAGACGGTTTAGCGAAGCGGTCGGAAACCGAAACGTGGACCGAGGTTGTTAAAAGAAAGGGGAAAAAGAGAGACCCTCGTCAAAATCCTGGAAGCCAGCCCGGCGGACAGGAAAGCAAGAAGGCACCGAGGAAGAAGCCCCGCAAGCAGCGGCCGGACGCTCTTCTCATCAAGCCGTCGGAGGGGAAATCCTACGCCGACGTGCTGGGCGAGATTCGCAGCAAAGCGAAGCCCGATGAGAAGGGCGCCGTTATCAAGGGTATGAGGAAGACCCGAACCGGCGACCTACTAGTCGAACTCGGGGACACCTCTCAGAGTAAGTCCGCCTTCAGCGAAGACCTGAAGACCATCTTGGGGGCGAACGCGACAGTCCGCGTTCTCGAGCCCAAGTCTACGCTGGAGGTGAGAGACCTCGACGAGTTGACAACCGAGGAGGAGGTGACCGCTGCCGTCAAAGCTGTCCTCGGAGAAAACGTCGAGGTGAAAACCTTCGTCTCGAAGGCAAATGCTCGGGGTCAGAAGGTGGCAATCCTGACGCTGGGAGCCAGAGCTGCTGCGAAGCTCCTGGAGAAGGGCCACCTTAAGGTATGGTACGTGAGCTGTCGGGTACGTGAGAAGCTCGTGGCTTCCAGATGTTTTAAATGTCTGGGGTTCGGTCACGTCGCTAATCGCTGCTCTGGACCCGATAGAAGCAAGCTCTGCTTCAAGTGCGGCGGCCAGGACCACAGGGCCAGCGCGTGCAATGCAGCGCTGTCCTGTGTCCTGTGTACAGAAGCCGGCTTGAAGGGCGACCAGGTCAAGCATTCCGCTGGGTCTGGTCGTTGCGGGCAGTACAGGCGGGCCATCCAGGAGCTTCGCCAGAAACAACAAAAATGATCAGTGTTCTGCAACTTAATATGCAGAGGAGCAGGACAGCAAACGACTTGCTGTTCCAATTCGCCACGGAGCAGGGTGCTGACCTACTGCTTCTCAGTGAGCAGTACCAGAACCGACGCTCCGCGCAGTGGTTCTCGGATCCCTCCGGCACTGCGGCGATATGGATCTTGGACCTCGGGAAGGTGCCTGTTCTCGATTCCGGATCGGGCAACGGCTTCGTTTGGGTGAGGAGCAGGGGTTTCTCAGTCTTCTCCTGTTACCTCACGCCAAATCAACCGATCGGAGACTACCGCCACATGGTCGATTCCATTGAGGATGAGATCATGAAAATCTCTGGCGGGGTCATAGTCGGTGGCGATTTTAACGCAAAAGCCGTGGAATGGGGTTCCCCGCGGACCGACACTCGAGGTCGTTACGTCCTCGAGTCGGCTGCCAGGTCGGGCCTCTGTATCCTTAACACGGGCGGCATTTCCACCTTTCGCCGTCCAGGGTGCAGAGAGACGATCCCTGACATATCCCTTGCCTCTGAAGGGATTGTCCAGCGGATCTCCGACTGGCGTGTCTGCGAGGAGTATTCCTCTAGCGACCATCAGGGGATCCTCTTCAAGGTCCTTCCCGAGGGTGCGCGCTTGCGCGCTGAACCTGCTCCTCTGGCTCGACGCTGGAACACCAGTCGTCTGAGCAAAGACACTTTTAAAGAAGTAATCAAAGACCAGAGCATTGTGAATTTCACAGGTGCTGAAGATCTGGCAGCATCGACGATGCGTCTCATCGCGACCGCGTGTGAGCAGTCGATGCCCGGAGTTTCCCGCCGCCACAGGAAGAAGCCGGTTTACTGGTGGACGCCTGAAATCGCGGAACTCCGGAGGAGATGCCTTGGTCTCCGACGAGTTGCGCAGCGAGCAAGGAACCGCCCTGATGCAAATGCCAGATCGGCTGAGCACAGAGCGGCCCGCCGAGAGCTCCGCGGTGCCATCAACCGGAGTAAAGTCAGGTGCTGGAAGCAGCTGTGTCAGGATATCGACAACGACCCCTGGGGGATGGGCTACAAACTTGTAACCCAGAAGCTAGGGGCTCGCTCACCACCTGCGGTCATGGAACCACAAGCCATGGCCGTCGTCGTAGATACACTGTTTCCCAGCCACCCAGTCCGGCCAGTCAGGGAATTCGGAGAGGTAGGCGCCTTCCCAGTTTTCCGGGAAGAGGAACTCACCGCCGCCGTCCGATCCCTACGACCCAGAAGAGCGCCCGGTCCCGATGGCATTCCGGCGGAGGTGCTCAAGCTCGCTGCGGAGGTGAATCCAAGGCTTCTGCTCGATATGTTCAACGCGTGTCTGGCGGAAGGCGTTTTCTTTTCTTCGTGGAAGGTTGCCCGCCTTGTTCTTATTCCGAAGGCGAAGAGCACACCGGGGACCCCTTCTTCTTTCCGACCCCTGTGTATGCTCGACACGGCCGGGAAAGTGCTTGAGAAGCTCCTGCGTGTCAGGCTGACCGAGGCCATCGTCTCTGCGGGGGACTTGTCCCCGCAGCAGTACGGCTTCAGATCCGGTCGCTCTACCATCGACGCTATCCAGGAGGTAGTTGAGGAAGTGCGGAGGGCGGAGGACCACAACCACTGGTCGCGCCGCGTGGTCCTTCTCGTCACGCTCGACGTGAAGAACGCTTTTAACTCCGCCAGGTGGAGCGATATGCTGTGGGCGCTTGAGCATACGTTCCAAGTTCCCTCCTACCTCCTGCGTATGTTGGAGGCGTATTTGTCAGACCGCGTTCTGTTGTACGACACGACCGAAGGTCAGCGGCGCATTCCCATCACTTCCGGGGCTGCGCAGGGGTCCATTCTCGGACCAGATCTCTGGAACGTGTCTTACGACAGCTTGCTGAGGCTAGACATGCCCGATGAGACCCGCCTCGTTGGCTATGCTGACGATGTCGCTGCCTTGATCGCTGCGAGGAACGTCGAGCAGGCAAAACTGAGGCTCAGCGTAGTGATGGCCAAGGTCAACGGGTGGATGCGAGATCACGGCTTGTCCCTGGCTATCAGTAAGACGGAGATTGTCGTCCTCACCAAAAAGAGGATTAACACCGTGTTCCCGGTGCAGATAGGTGACGTCACACTCGAGACTAAGCCTGCTGCAAAGTACCTGGGAGTCATGGTCGATAGCAGACTGTCTTTCGGCGAGCAGATCCAGCGCGCCGCCGACAAAGCCGCTAAGGGTGTCGCTGCCCTTGGTAGGCTTATGCCCAATGTCGGCGGTCCTCGCTCCTGCAAGCGCCGCTTGCTCATGACTGCCGTCCAGTCAGTCTTGCTGTACGGGGCGGAGGTATGGGCTCACGCACTCGAGAAGCGAGTCTACCGAGACCGGCTTGCCCGAGTCCAGCGCCGAGGAGCTCTGCGGGTCGCTTCGGCCTACCGCACAGTCTCCGAGCCTGCTGTGATGGTGATCGCCGGAGTCATTCCCGTCCTCTTCCTCGCGAGGGAGAGGCAGGCGATTTACCGGAGGAGGCCTGAAGTGGGCCGGGAAACAGCTGCCAGGGAAGAGCGCGATCGCAGCTTCGACTCTTGGCAGCGCGACTGGGAAGCCGAGCTGAGGGGACGTTGGACCTTCCAGCTCATACCTTCCGTCCGACCATGGGTGGAACGGCAGCACGGCGAGGTCGATTACTACGTGACCCAGTTTCTTTCTGGGCACGGGTACTTCCGAGCCTATCTGCACCGGATGGGCAAAGTCGCCAGCCCGGACTGTCTGTATTGCCCCGGCATCCCAGACACGTCCGAGCACACTTTCTTTCAGTGCGACCGTTGGCACGTCCGCCGAGCCTCGCTTTCATCTGAGATCGGCGTGATCGTCAGCCCAAACAACATCGTCGGAGCTATGCTCCAGGGAGAGGGCAACTGGAACTGTGTCAAGCACTACGTCCAGGCCATTCTTCGGGCGAAAAAGGTCGACCTCGATCGGCCTTAATCCTCAGCTTTTCCCCAAGGAGGTTGCCCTAGTGGCGTAATATCAAAGGCCTAGCCCGAAGTAATGTGTGAAACAGTTCCAGGCTAGTGTCCTCGGTGCCGAGGGAGGTGGTTTAGTCGGTAGTTCACGGGACATCGAGCTCGTGGGAGTCCGACACTACTGAGGGGACAACGAGCCCCTCAGTGTGCGTAAACGCATTCCACCTCCTACCAAAAAAAAAAAAAAAAAAAAAAAAAAAAATTGTGTCGTACCCGTCGGTTCGGCTACGCAATATTGCACAGCGCTGCAAATTCCTTGCACGTGCCGTCTGGCCGAGGCCCCGACTCGCAATTCCACCTTCCGGTTGAACTTCTGAATCCAACTTAAAAACTTTTACAGAGGGTGTCCTGAAATTGCCCTGCAGGAATCCTGTATTTCCCAATACCGTGTTATATTGTTATTTAATATTTTATAAATTCCTTACAATCCTGTTCCAATAGCAAATAACGAGTTATAAATATATTTTATAATTAAAATTAAGTTTACAAGAATGAAGTTAATGCCAGTGGCCAAATTGAGGGATGGCGGCACTTGAGCCGTCACACTCCCCCCACCTCTGGATCATGCTGCCCTCAGCATGAGGTGACAGCAATCAACCAGGCCTCCCGAGGCTTTACCTCTAGGGAGTCGAAGACAATTTCAACAGGCTTCCAGGGTTCCGCTTGCGGCTTGAACGAGAACGTAGTAACTGCGAGTCGGAGACCAATTTGTTTCATAGGGAAAAGAACCAAATAACTGGTGGAATGCCCATCCCCTAAGCCACACTCAGCACGAACAATTCGCATATCTAAACACAACAACCTCGCGTAATCATCTCTCTCTTTCCCTTTACCCTATTAATCGCTACAAGGGGTATTATTCTAACACTCACAGTGAGTGAACACATAACATTGTACAAACTTCCTATCATATAAACACACAAAATACAAAAACAAATATTACAAATCTTTTTTTTATCATAAACCCATCAAACCCTATTCTAATCTGCTTACTCCTTATTTAATTGTTACGTACAGAAATATAACCCTCAAGAGCTATACTTCGGCGGTGACAATATCCCCTCAAATACCATGGATCAGCACATGATCCCATCAGAAATTTTTTAAAACAAAAACCCACTTAAAACCGCTACACAGAGGAATACGGTCAAATACTACACCCTAAACACAGTAAAACAACTTAGGTAAAAACTTAGTAAAAACAAAAAAACTTAGGTCTGGTAACGGGGTGGTGGTCTTGCCAGTGGGGTCCGGAAAATCCCATTGCCAAGCGCTATGCACAGGATCTGCATATCGTGGTCGACGCTTTGAATTTAATAATTATGTCTACTGACGTTGGGCAAACACTGTTTCTACGGTCCAGCAATAGGGAGAAGTAAGGAAAAGGGTAATAAGGGAGGAGGTTGGCCGGCCTTACCTTCCCGTGGAAACAGCTCACCACCCTAAGTCCATACCACAGACAACTACTCTGGTCACTCCTTTAAGTTGAATAAAAAAAATTTGGAAAAACTATGACGAATTAACTCCACCGGTTACCGACCTGAATGACAAAACATTAAAACACACTTCCTACTAATGTACTACAGTGCACAGTATACTCTTAACCTAGACCATGGTCAATGTCTATTGAAGCGCAGATCTTCCCCCGGCGATTGTCTGTAACCACTGGCAGTGTGGTGTTTTCCTACCGAACGGCAGTTCACTCACGACCACGACACGATTCTTCTTTCACACGGAGGGGCGACCGCTTAGCGGTGCGCCTAGTGGCACTACACTTACTTGCAAGTAGTATTGTCAATCTTCACCCATTAGCGTTGGCAGGCTAAGGGCGGTTTGTCACAACTGCACTGAGAAAAAAGTCTAGTGGTAGACTACAGAAATAAAGAGGGAACCTCATTAAATCTTGTGCTTACCTTGCCGGATGCCATTCTTGAGGCTGCCACCAGCCTTGGCTAGTGTAAGGACTCCAGCCACATCTTGTGTGCGCCACAAGCCATCTTTGGCTGTAATTGTGATGTCATAACTTAATGACGTCACTACTATATCCTTAATTCTTGAGGTAACAAGCATACTGGACTGGTGTGTGTTCCACTCTGACTAGTTAAAGACTCAGTACTGTCTAGTGCCAGACCCCAGCCAGCCAGCAGCTACCTCTCTTTGCGTCTGGTGTCGTTCCAACCTGGATAGTTGCAGCCCCATTACTGTCTAGTGCCAGACCCCAGCAAGCTAGTAGCCACCTCTATTTGTGTCTGGTGTCGTTCTACCCTGGATAGTTGCAGCCCCAGTACTATCTAGTGCCAGACCCCAGCAAGCTAGTGGCTACCTCTCTTTGAGTCTGGTGTCGTTCCACCCTGGATAGTCGCAGCCCCATTACTGTCTAGTGCCAGACCCCAGATAGCTAGGGGCCACCTCTCTATGTGTCTGGTGTCGTTCCACCCTGGATAGTTGCAGCCCCATTACTGTCTAGTGCCAGACCCCAGCAAGCTAGTGGCCACCTCTCTTTGCGTCTGGTGTGCGTTCCACCCTTGATAGTTGTAGCCCCAGTACTGACTAGTTCCAGACCCCAGCTAGCTAGTGACCTCCTCTCGTGTTGTCAGCAGGTTGGTTCCATCAATTAAAATTGATTTAGCCCACAAATCGGCCAAAGATGTAGGACTTAGAATCACACTCCCCCCTAATGCTCCAGTATCAACCTTTCTGTTTAAGCCAGTTTTTATTTTATTCTTAATCCAATGATTAAATCTTTTTTCCGAAATTTCTGCTAGTTTAACTATATTTATACCAAAAGCGTCATAATTATGTTAATGAGTTACTGTTACGTTAAAAAAAACTGGCTTGTTTGAAATGCTAAATAAGACATAGGAACAAGGGGCGGGTTGTGATTCAAAGAACTGTATCTGCAGTTCGCTTCTGGGCTGATTTATTTTTTACTTTACACAACACGCAGAGGCAGAAAGAGGTGGTAGCTGCTAGCAGATCGGATCTGGAACTAGGTAGTGTTATGGCTACAACTATTGTGGCAAAATTCAACATTTCTAAAATAAAAGGTTGATCTCATTAGAAGACTAATTTGATGATATGGGTTTTGGTTCCAAGCTGGCTCTTGCTTTTAATATTATGATTATAGACATATACCACAAGACTTATTTTCATTTTGATTGTTTCAAGTAAAGTGAACATTAAATTTAGCAAATTTTCAGCTTTTTAAAAATACTCAATACAGCTTCGAAGATAATTACAACAGATTATCTGATATATTATATAATTTAATAATCAACCAAACATTATAAAAGTATAAACATTTGAGAAGTTAGATTTTGAACAAAATAGGACGAGTATGTGTCATTATAAACTTTTACAATTTCTAGTGCAACATTGTGAAGGGTACCAGATGCTTCATTGTTAAAGCTAGTATTTAATAAATAGTATAGTACATGCCAAGATAAAACTGCAATCAAAGACTTATTTAAGTAATGAAAACATCATTAAAACGTTTGTAATTTTGACACTGAATTTCATTTAATATAAATAAATTTTCTATAAACGGTTAATTTGAATGTATAGGTTAAATAAAATATTTGAGACTCCAATTGTAACAAATTTATTAATTGTAATTAAAACAAGTACAAATCAAGAACATTGAATTAATAATAATGATGGCTGTAATAATAATATTCCCTTAACCATAACTATTACTGACAAAAAATTATATAACTGCTGCAAACATGTTGGTTTCAAGAGGGGGTTCCAATCCTACACAACTACCTGCTCCTCCCTCAAGACTAATTTTAACTTTAAAATTTGGTACACAGCCTCAACTGCTCAACCAAAGTCTTGATTTATAGCTCATTTGAAAGAGAAAAACTATTTATCGATTCCAGTTATCAGATTTTTGATATCGCTTTAGGTTTAAATATAAAATATAAAAATAATGATTAGTTGTATTTTTATAAATTGTATTGGTTGTTGTATCAAGGGAAGGATATCTCTGGAATATCTGGATAATTTTGTTTAAATTATCCAGATATTAAAAATATACTATCCTTTAAATATTAATATACTATCGTTTAAATGAGCTAGCTATAAATCTCAAAAATTTTGAGCGGTTGAGGCTGTATTGGATTTGAAAATTTGGGAGGAGCAGTTACGAATGTGAAGTTTTTCATGACTGGAACCCTCTCTTAAAAAATACTATACAAAAATATTAACTACAGTATTACAGGCAATTATAGCTACTCTCATCATTAAAACAAAAGTATTATGCTTTAATAAAAGCTGTTACAGTAGGCCCTAATTGCAATATTATCAGCATTAAAATAATTAAGAAAAAATACAATGCAAGAATATTAGGTAACAGTTTTAGACACTACATCCATTAAAATTAAGCTTGAGAAAAACCATTAACTGTTCTGGCCACAGTAGGCCGACTATTATAGTACTGACAATTTTATAACTGCTGCTTAAAAGTCATAAATAATCGAATAGTCACAACTAATCACTACTTTGCTCTGTTTCATATCTTCACAACTCCCTACCATAATTATAAAAGGCTGAATTGTCGGACCATACCGTACATATTTCCGTTTTATCTCCTGCACCGCAGCCAAAATGTCTGTTTCACTTGAAAGAAATGAATTTCCCGTTTCGAAGGCTTGTTCAGTCCTTTTCCATGTACCTTGCTAATTTTCCTCGTGTACAGAAGATAGTTAAGTAGAAGCAGGATGGCCACACTTGATTGAGGAGAACTATCCTCTGAAAAAAGGGCAGACATACCTGTAATAATCTTTATATACCTGCTATCTTTATAATAGCAACATGTTTTTTTTGTAATGCACCATAATAGTTTTGTAAGACTGCTTTTGTCAGAGGTCTGAGGGAGGTTATTGAAGATGGCAAAGCACCCTGCATTATAATTTTCAAATGTTGTAAAAATTGTTAATAATTTTTGCAACATTTGAAAATATGTCATCAAATTATTATTTGTTTTAACTATAGGGCTTACTGTTTTTTTTCTTTACAGTTTTATTTATAAATCTGAAAAATTCCATTAAAAATTATACCGGGTGTCCCATAATAACCCCCCCCCCCCGCCATCTTTTTCCTATATTTTTCAAATATCAATCCCTCACCAACCCCAAACATTGTTGGGTAGTTAATACTTCATTTTGAGTAGGTACCCAATTTCGGCCGCCATCTTGGATCCGCCATATTGGATCCAAAATATATTTTTCAAATGTAAAAGTGGAGTTGTGACCCATTATTTTACGGTAGATTTTTTCACTAATTACAATGCCGCAATCCGTTTTTTAATATCTCGATTGGTTCTTAAGATATGATTACTTTAAATTTTATTAATACTAAAAATTTATTTATTTTCAACCAATTTTTACAAATTGATAAAATAGGCTAATTTTTAGTTTTTGAGAAATTCATATTTTTTAAAATGTTTATTAGAAATTTATTAATATCTTGAAAACTAAACATGATAATTAAAAACGGGTTGCGGCATTGAAAAAAATCTAGATTGAACTGATGGGTCACAACACCATATTCATATTTGAAATAACTTACCTCATTTCAAAATGGCGGATCCAAGATGGAGGCCAAAACATTTACATTGGAGAAAGTTAAGTGGAAGTAATTCAACAATGGCTGGTGGTGGTTATTCGTCACTATCTAGCATTATTTTGTGGTTATGGCCTATTTGATCAATTTTTAATTTTTAATGTTTAAATTGGTTGAAAATAAATAAATTTAAAGTATTCATATCATGAGAACCAATTGAGATATTAAAAAACGAATTGCGGAATTGTAATCAGTGAAAAAATCTAGCTTGAAATAATGGGTAACAACACCACTTTTACATTTGAAAAAAATATTTTTGATCCAATATGGCGGATCCAAGATGGCGGCCAAAAATTGGGTACCTAATCAGAATGAAGTATTAACCACCCAACAATGTTTGGGGGTTGTGTGGGATTGATACATATTTGAAAAATATAGGAAAAAGTTGCGGGGAATATTATAGGACACCCGGTATATTACATGGGGAAATGTTGCATTTATTAAATAATAATATATGTAATAAAGGCAATTTTGATAAAAAAAAGTAACAACAAATTAAATGTGTGACATCTACAATTTTAAATTTTTCAAAACAAATACATTAAATGCCGTTTGATTAATGATTCTTCAATTACTTTGAAAAACGTAGTGTCTTTTTGCTTGTAAAAAAAATTTACACGTTGAAAACCCAGAGTAAACGCCCTCCCAATGTTGTTAGATTTAGCTAATCCCAAATTTATAATTTTAAATTTTTAGTCGAAATTGTCATTAATAATAACTTTATATTAAGTCGATGTTATATTATTACCTGATGCAATGGTTTTAAGATGTTTTACTGCCTGTTTCCTGTCCTTATCCCTAGTTTGTTGTTCCTTGGTATTTGCTATAGTCAGGATTTTATTCCTGTACGCTGTGATATTGTTTGAAAGACTTCTCTTTTTCGGGATGGAGATGGTCAAAATCTTGAAGAAACTGGAAACAAAGTTTATTTAAAAAGAGTTTTTTTAGCTGTTTACAGGAAATTCTATGTACTCTTGAAAGGAGAATTTATTATTAATGGAGTTTAAGTGAAAAAAATAAGGTGCGAACCATAAACTTTGGCCAGAATTATCTCCCCATTATTATAATCCTATAAGCCTATTTTCTGAAAAATCGCAAATATTATTTATTTTTCTCATTAGCTAAATCACATTACGTTTGCAAGTATATGCTGTTATGTCATTACAAAGGGGGGGGACAAAGGGGGCAGATTGCCCCGGACCTTAAAAGAACGGGACCACATTTTCAGTTTTTTTTAATTTCTTTCATCATAATAATTAATTATTTAAATATATTTCAAAAAACCGTCTATATTTTTGATTGCAAACAAAGAAAATCAAGTTGGATGTCGACTGATAGCGCCACGGTTCCGAAAATTCAACCCTTGATTAGTGTACTCAAATAAATTACATTATTTTATAGGCCTATTTTGTACAATTCTAAGACACATTGGCAAATATATGTAGAAATACCTTTAAATTGAAACCTCAAATATTAAACTCCTTCCAGCCGTTCTTGAGTTATGACTATGAAAACAAATCCTCTCGCCTTAGGGGTATTCCTAGCCTACAAGTTTTTTCAAACTCCGTAAGGTCTTAACTTGGGTACAAGTATGTGGGAGTTAACACGATGGTCCGAAATGGCTATTTATTTTATGATTTATCTATCAGTGGAGACATATTAAGTTACTTAGTTCAAATAATGTGGTTTTATCAAGTGACGTATATTAACTTCACTTAACAAGTGGTGGTATGTAAATCAATCATGTTGTCCAAAAAAAACACAAAGAATTAATTTTAGGAAATATTGAAAATCATTTCAAATTTCAGTCGCGTACTCGGTTTAGTTTATTTAATGTAAAGATCCAGATTCGAACACATCAACAAATGAACAGTACTGACAGGATAAAAGTTAAAAATCCTTTTGAAAGTAAACATCAATACATAATTTCAACCACTTCTCTGCTAGGCACCTCTACGCTGGCAAGTGCCACTGTCAGTCGTCAGTGCTGCCAGCATAAAAGTACCAATAAAATCCAAAATTATCTTTAAATTATTTTTAAAATTCACCATTCTCATTAATGTCCTTCGTACATTGTAAATGACTTTACAAAATTATTTCAAAATTACCCTTTGTTATTTGGGAATGACTTTATAAAATTAATTCCAAATTATTTCAATGAATACAAGACAAACATTTACGGCTGGCAGAAACCATATTTTGTTTTATGTGCTATGTTGAAACGTCAAAACAAATTTAATATTCCTGAATAACAGTAAAAATTACACCCACAATTATAGAACTTAAAACATTGTGGGCATACCAAACAACATCTGGATCAAACCACAAAAATGTAAAAGTACGATAATCGTACGTTGGAAGGTACATTAACACTTGACATAAAGTAGAATGTAGTCCAACAACTTATGGGGACATAACGATAAACGTTATGTCCCCATAACCCTGAAATTTTACCAAGCCCGCAAATATAATTGAACGATTTAACTGAGGAAGTATTTTTCAAATCGGCTAAATTTATAGGGCCTATAGTCAATGGGTAGATATGTGATCTCATGACATTTTATTATGACATTATTAACTAAACAATACGGTAACTTTTATTGCCATAAAATTCAAACTTACCGGTAAAATTCTGTTGTAAGACGTGGAGGCCCCAATCCTGCAGGAGTCGTGAAGTTTCTTCACCCATTATTCACAAAGGAACAAAGAAACAAGTCACTATAATAAACAGTCCAACCAGTTACACCAACAACTCACTCAGGACTGTATGGGTCGAAGATTAGGGGTATGACGCTGTCATCAGTGTGATTGCGCATGCGCGGACACCTGTCAGGCACAGGGACGGTTAGAGCCCACCCTCTGGTTGGCTGGGGTACGCTGCAAACCCCAGCCTTGGAAGTACGTCGCGTCTATACGCTAGGGTCACTCACAAACACTTTGTTTTTTGCCACATGACATTCTATATGTGACTACCACAATGCGCGCCTGGTTTTAGGCAGAGGAATACAAAATATCTAGGACATTGAACGAGCACTAGTACGGGCTGGGGCTAAGTGTGACGTCACTGATTTCATCACACTAGCATTGCTAGTGTCCGCAACATTTGTTTATTGTTAACGCCTAGATTCTAGTCTGGACTGTTTTAACGTTACACTGCTAGGAACGGACCAAAGCCAAATTGGAGATGTAATGTGGGTGACTCCAGACCACATTGGTTTGCCGCATGCCGCTGGTTGTAGCGCCAAGAATCATGCGAAATCAACATTTACTCGCAATCTGGAGCTCTGATTTTTCTCAGTGTGGAGCTCCGAAAATCTTCTCCGCGTTGGCCACATCGTAATGTTTTACTGTCTCACTCTCTTCATGATGGCTTGGAGTAGTATTAGTCACCAGGGCAGCTAGCGGGATGACGTCCCCACTCTGTTTAGCTGACTCAAGGGCGTCAACGTCCGGCTGAACAGCAGGTGTTTGTCCTCTTCTGTGACACCACTGCGTCGCTCGAACCAGGAACCGCACCCATCCGCCGTACCTCAAACAAAGGACAAGGATTATCACCGTCATCAACGCCAGGCTACCTAATGTTACGTGTCCTATTATTCTCTTCCGGTAATGATGGGACCTAAGGTGTTGAATTGTAGCCTCTAAAGGGTACTCTTTCACGCTAAGGGTGCCCAGTTCATTATCCAAACTTTGGAGGACTCAAAGAGTCTCATTCCAATCTGACTGCATCACCTCTACCTCTTCTTTCTCATAGATGTTGGTCACTTCAGGGAAAACGAGCTTTCCGAATTCGCCACGGTGCTAGGAGCTACCGTGAAAGCGAGCAGGTACTCTGTACCCGTCGGCTATCAGCTCACAGCTATCTTTACCAGGTATTTCACCAACTCCATCTAGTACCACTTGGCTGACGTCCAGACCTGCCTCGGCATCGAAACAATTCAAAGTTACTCGACTCACCTCGGCGGTGCTGTACAGCCATCGGGTGGGGGTCCTGACTATCACTGGAGACTCAAGGCCGAGCACCCAAGTTCGTTGGTAAAGAGTTGTTTTCTCTCCCAGAAACAACTCTACAGCGCAACTGGGTCGTTTATGTACGTTCATCAATACATTGGAAAGGGGACACACTATCAAATTTCCTACCTTGCATTCCCGAACAAACTCATTTGAATTGTAACCCGAATATGTCTGCCTGTCTTTGCTCATCAGCAGCTTGTGATTCGTTACCTCCCATTTGACCCACCTAGCCAAGGCATGGTCAAACACAGGGTACGGCACCACGTTATAAACCTCATATACTTGCGCATCTGTTTTCAATGGCAGTCTTACTAGTACCCTCAACTGTGAATCTGTGGCATACGACCTTACGGTAGCAAATTTGTAAAAATCATGAATGTTTTCTAGGCTTACATCTGAAAATAATTTTGAAGGAGGCGGAATTGCCCGTTCTATATGTTTCAACACCACAACATAGTGGTGTGGATCCATGAGGTTGCTGCTGAATTTACCGGCGGCCAGATCTTCCAACGCTTGATGGAACCGATCCATCCTCTGTACAGCTATGTCGACAACACCTTTAACTTCATACAATGCATTATCTAATTTCAGAAAATGGTAGAGATCTTTTACTTGATTTATCAATACCAATTCACGGATATAGTTACGGGCAAAACTTTCGTGCATTACTTCATGGTACTTTCGCAAAGTAGAGATTATTTGAGTTATGGATTTAGCATGC
Source organism: Flexamia atlantica (assembly GCA_035578135.1). Lineage (NCBI taxonomy): Eukaryota > Metazoa > Arthropoda > Insecta > Hemiptera > Cicadellidae > Flexamia > Flexamia atlantica. The sequence continues at coordinate 138,367,672 of JAQJVK010000001.1, read as the reverse complement.
TCTGTCAATTGGGATTGCATATCATTTAGTACAGTTAATCTATCTTTCGAATCGTGGGCAATTTTATCTACAACATCAGCCATAGCGTCTAACCTCTCATCAATCAACTAAGTCACGACTATCTGCAGTTCCGAACAAGAACTTCAAGACATGGCCGCCAGCATCAACTAAACCGCGCTTCAATCGATTACGGGGTAGCAGAGTGACTAAGTCGCCCGTTTTACCCACGTACTCTGATACAAGTTGCTGCAAACTGGAATATCTATACCGGAAACTCGCCTCTAGCGTATGAACCCTAGAGTGCACACTTACATTCCGGTGTAGTAATTCTTCAAAGAACTCGTCATACTGACCTTTTACCTGTAGCAAAATCTTACTCAAATTTTGGTTTTCCTCCTCAACCTCCGTCAGGTTATACTGGAGTGCCATAGTCCAATGGCTGTCGGTGAGCAGAAGATCTCCCTCCTGTTCAAACACTATTCCTCGTTCGAAACCTTGGACACAGCCCAAAATCAGGAATACCCAGCCAGGCCTAGAACAGATTTGTCCCAAAATTTACCGTTTTTCGATTACATCTGCATGAATTTGTCACCGCATTAAGCCCGTCCCGCTTTCCCGCCAAGCGACTATTCTATTCCCCTTTCGCTTGCGTAATATAGTCCCCAAATCGCGCCGGCGCTCGCGTTGCCCTTTTTGGACGTTGATTGCCGGGATGTCCTACCACTACCGCTTGAGTGGTTGGAGCTTCTTGCTGCACGTTCCCAGTTTCGTCTTGATCGTCCCCACGCGACGCATCTTCAGTTTCGCCCTCTTGTTCCTCCTCACCCGATTCCGTCTCATCAACCTCAAGTTCGCGCGGCCTGCCTAGCGTTCGCGTAGGGCATGGCTTTACGCGATTTACGTGTACTACTACCTCGCGCTTCCGCACTTTCAGGATCAACGTGAGTGGGGACACCACCTTCACCACAGGGTATGGACCCTTCCACAGCTTGGACAGTTTCTTCGTTCTATGACGTCCTATACTTGGGACATGCAAGAAGACGAGTTGCCCCACCTTGTATTTGGCTACCGTCGCCTTAGTATTATACTGCCGCTCGTTCCGGCCGCGAGCCGAGGCCTTTCGTTGCGCTGCGACGTCGTGGGCCGTCTGAAGCCTCTCCCGGAGTGTTTCAATATGGTTGTCATACACTTCCGTATCGTCGGTTATCGCGAGGTCCGCTTCCAACGGAACTTCCATCTTGCGACCGAACACCAGTTCATAGGGTTAGTATCCCGTGCTCTCATGAATTTGAGAGTTGTAGGCCATCGTAATGTATGGCAGATACTCATCCCAGTTCGTTTGTCCTCGATTCACGAAGTGGCTCAGCATCCGCGAGATAGTAGAGTGTACCCTTTCCAGTCGACCGTTACTCTGGGGATGGAACCCAGTCGTCTGGATCTTACGCACATGCAACAGCCGACACATTTTCTTTATCAGATCGGACGTAAAGTTCGTTCCCTGGTCGGTAATGAGGGCTTTTAGTACACCGAATTTTGTTATCACCCTCTGCACCAACGCGCGGGCAGTGGTTTCAGCGGTTTGGTCTGGCAACGGGATGAACTCGCAATACCTAGAGAAATGATCCATTACGCTTAAGATGTAGGTGTTACGCGACTCGCTTATCGGTAAGGGCCCTACTATATCGGCGGCGATTACCTCGAACGGCCTCGCAGGCTCGTTGAACAGTTCTCCTAACGGTGCCTTCGTCTTACCCCGTTCTAGCCGCTGGTTGCAACTACGGCATGTTTTCACGTATTCCAGACTATCTTTGTCCATAGACTTCCACCAGAATTTCTGCCTTACTCTCTCTGTCGTTTTGGTTGGACCCGCGTGTCCCGCAGTAGGCAGATCATGACAGAGTCTAATCACCTCTGGGATCAGAGCTGTGGGCACGACAATCTTTTTGTCTCCCCCCCTGTTAACCGGTATAGAATCTTTTCCGGACTCATCCTAAAACGTTTACCTCTGCGGAGGTCTTGTACATGCGCGTCCTCCCTCTGATGTTTACGAAGTGTGTCCAGATCAACGATTGGAAGCACGTCTTGTTTTACCGCGTTGACGGCCCTGCTTATCCCGTCAGCGTTCGTGTGCCGTTTTCCGGCCTTATGCTCCACTGTGTAATCGAACTCGGCCAGCCGCAAGGACCAGCGCATCAAGCGACTACTTGGGTCCTTTAACGACAGCATCCACTTAAGTGCCGCATGATCGGTAATGACCTTGAAGGGCCTGCCGAGGAGAAAACACCTAAAGTACTTTGTGCTCCACACTAAACTAAGCTGTTCGAGCTCCGTGGTGGAGTAATTTTTCTCCGCGGGGAATAACGTCCGCGAAGCATAACCCACAGGATGTTCCTGCACGTCGATTTCCTGGGAGAGTATAGCTCCCAAGGCCTGAGTACTAGCGTCCGTGGAAAGGACGAAAGGCTTACTAAAATCCGGGTCCATAAGGACAGGAGCTGTGGTCAGTTTTTCTTTCAACTTGTCGAACGCTTGCTGGCAAGACGGAGTCCACACGAACTCGCTTTCTTTCTTTGTTAAATTGAACAGTGACTGTCCGATTGTAGCAAAACCGTCAATAAACCGGCGATAGTACCCGGCCAAACCGAGAAAGGACCGCACATCGGTTGCAGACTTCGGAATTGGGAATTCATTAACGGCCCGGACTTTCTTAGGGTCTGGCTCCACGCCTTTCTTTGTTATCACATGACCGAGATATTCTACCTCATCGACTACGAATTTGCACTTGCTAAGCTGAACGCTTAGATTCACATTTTGTAGCTTCTCCAGGACTTCCCGCAGGGCTTCAAGATGGGAGGGCAAATCTTTTGAGAATAATATAATATCGTCGAGGTACACCAAGCACTTCTCGCCCTTCAATCCCATTAATACTGAGTCCATTAGCCGCTGGAAAGTCGCAGGGGCTGTGCTCAAACCAAACGGCATGCGTTGGTATTGATAGTGGCCTCCAGGGACATTGAACGTAGTCTTAGGCTGACTCTCCTCGTCTACCTTTATTTGATGGTACCCGGCCCTCAAATCTAGGGTTGTGAACATTTTGCAACCGCCCAGGGAGTCAAGAGTCTCAGTAATGTTTGGGAGGGGGTATACGTCAGGTGTAGTTACCTTGTCAAGGCCCCTAAAGTCTACACAGAAACGCCACTTGGTAGTGCCATCCGGGGACTTTTTCGGCACCAGCACGACCGGCGAGGCCCACGCGCTTTGGCTGGGAACAATTATCCCTTTATCCAGCTGGTCCTTGATCAGGGCATCAAGGACGGCCTTGCGATGGAAAGGTACCCGGTACGCCTTCTTATATATAGGAGCAGCATCTCCTGTACGGATAACATGCTTAACCGCAGAGGTACATCCCAAGGGTTGATTTTCAGAGTGCACGAGCACGTATCGGGATTCCAGAAAGTGGCCTTCACTTGTTCGTTTTCAGCACCAGGTAGATGCTTGAGCTTCTCCTCTAGGCAAGCTTCCAGATCTACCTCGTCTGGGCTCTAAACCGCTCCCACTTGGAAGTGTCCGTCGCCCCTTTCTAGTACGGCTTTTTTTATTGCTTTGACTAACTCGACCTTGCCCTCCTCTCTCAGGTGCAGACCATGGCGGGTGTATAGTCTCCGGCTCAAATGGTTGTTAATATTCAGGAGGCTGATTCTACCACGGCCCTGGGTAGCCACGCGCTCAACGAGTGCCTCCAGCAGGTCGTTCGCGTCCTTCAGTTCTGATCGTAAGTTTTCATCATGGCGATCAAAAATCGACAAGATGGTTATTTCGGGCTTCCATGTTGGAGGTAGAGTTTCGAACGCCTGATGTAATGTTAGGGTATGCGCCGAGTTGCGCTCCACGTCGTTCGTACCTCCTATCACTATCACGGAGTCCTCTTCGGTAAGACTTGCCATCTCATCTCCCAACCAGGCCATAGCGTGTTTAAGTTTGCCGTTAGGTAGGATGAAGACCTTCGACTCTACATAGGAAGGCAACCTCTCAGACAAGAGTCCCTGTAACAAATGGCCGTGGCTATCAGCCACTACTACGACTTTCTTTCGCCTATTCTCAACCGGCCCCGTCAGACCACACACGTCCTCGTCCAGCATACCCAACTGGGTGTTTTTCCTCAATGTCAACTCCTCCACGCTTACATTTACCGCCTTCACCCAACAGCGACCCTTTTCTACTTTCGTTAAGGCGCGGGCCAGGTACACGCCATGGATAGTCAATGTAAGGAGTTCTACTACCACGACTCGACCATCTGGACGCGGGGTCTCTTCTGCGTTCCCGCCGGTTTTAGCAAGTATAATTTTCTCGCTCCTTGGCGGCAACCTAATATCATCGCAACAGTAGACAAAGGCTGTGGCCCCTTTGTCGGTTTTACGAACCCGCTGCTGACCGGCCGAGGCGAAGCATGTGTCGTCCATCTCGTGGTCTGACACCGACTCTCGCCTCGGTCCAGGTACACTCTCGCCTTTTGATAGGCGATTTAGCCACACCCGCTGGCCTTTCAGAACTAATTCTCCCTTCTCAACGTCAATTTTTCCCGCCCCCTCTTGCAGGATGTCGCACCCCAAAACCGCAAGGTACCCCTTCGGTAAATTGCCCACCACATAGTTTCCGGGTACGCTCACTCCCGGTCTCAAGTTACCTGCTGACGCCCATGCACTATTAGGGCGCGGCGAGAGATACCACGTAGGACTACGTCGGGTTTCGTCATAGGTGCTGAGGAAGCTCCCAGCTTTATTAGAGAAACTTGGGCCCCGGTGTCTACCAACACCTTACCCGAAGAATGCTCTATCGTTCCGTGGGCCAGGGATCGAATCTCAGGCACCACTCTGATCGCCTTCTGAGCATCATGCTCTACTTCCGGGACCCCGCGACGGCGACTCCGCTGGCCCCGTTCCCGTTTCCCGCCTGATTCCGCTGGGAACCCATAAGCACCCGGCAATCCCGACGCATGTGGCCCGCCTTGTTGCAGCGCCAGCATATCAGTTCACGCGGCGGTGGTTGCTCTACACAATCGCGAGTGAAATGTCCTTTCCCGCACCGATGACAAATGGGAGGTCGATCGACCGAACCACCAGTAGTTTGAAACACCCTCTGTTCCGGAGCAGAGCGCGCAGATGTAACACGCTGTCCCGCATTGTAAGCGAGATCCGTTCTACAACGTCGCGTGCCCCGGAGGTTCCGTGCGACACGCTGGATCGAAGGCGCCCCGCTTCCGCCTTACGCCCTAACTGTCTCAAGTGCTCAATGGAGGTTACATCACACAGTGCCAGTCGATCTTGCAACTGGGGTATCAGGTTGTGCTATATCTGCGCAAGCTTCTCCCCCTCTGGTACATTAGATGCCAGGCGGCTGTAAAGGCCCTCCATGGCGGCGATGTATAGATCGATCGGCTCGTCATCGCCCTGGACTCGGTTAAATATTTCTTTCTTTAGTCGGGAATCGTGATCGGGAGCTTGAAAAACTACTTCCATGTCGCGGCACAGCCCTTCCCAGTTCTTAATCCGACCCACCGTAGACCTATACCAAACCAGGGCGGAGCCCGTGAACAGATCGACTGCGGATTTGAACAGGTCGGTAGTACTAACCCCTCTAGCTACACGCAGTTCTTCAACCCGTTG